>PNEQ01013332.1:0-18938 GCA_003012365.1 Medauroidea extradentata
GTCAGTGCGAAATTGACTTTATAGGCTGACTCCTGTACTCTGGCGCATCGGGTCCTTAACCCTACGTCACCATATAAATACAACCAATCGTTTATTTATTTGACCTACTGCAAGTATAATACTGTTTCCTCGAACAGTACCATTACCGTGCAGGTAAATACGAAAAGCAACGAATTAGTAGCAGATATAAACGTTGCATGGTTTTGCACAGAAATGCTGAAGGCGACGGAACCTACTAATTAAAGTGGGTTCCGAACCACTTGATACCTCGGTGCCAACGAGTGGGATCGAACCCACAGTCGTCGCTACATTAGCGTAACGCCGTATAGGGATCACGGCCATCGAGGAACCTTACGTAAGGTGAAAATATCATACAAATGTCGGGTAAATTTGCGCGGCAAGTTTGGATGCTTCGCGCATTCCACGGGGATAAACCAGACTGTTAAAATAGGTGCCATCATACACAGAGTGGTTGAGTACGAACTGTACAGAGAATTAAGGCAATATCATTGGTTAAATATGCTAATTATTGAATACAGAAACTAGTTGTTACTATTGTCACCACCAGGTGCAAATTAGGAGCTGTGGAAGCTATAAAAGAGTAGAAATTGTTCTGCATTTACAGCACATTAACCAGAACAGAACCTAGGCATATGTATGGTAAAACACGTGAAACGTAGCAGTGATACGAACTTTATTAAGTCACCCTATTAGATGGTTGTTATAAAATATAGGATATTTTCATTATAAAGTGTGTTTTTTCAACATTCTCTTTGGATAAAACACTGGAAAATTTAAGTGTTGTTGGCTTAGAGTAAATATATGTTAGAGGGAGCATCCTCTATACAACTGCGTACTAAATTGTGTGCTCAACATGTGTCACGTGACTTTAGTGAAATATGCGTGGGAATTTGAAATAACATTGAGAGCAAAGAAAATAATTGCTTAGTAATCACAACTATGTTGGGTTATTTTGGTTCCTTACTTATATATGAACTATAGAGAGCATACTACCATATTATCGCATAGTATAATTGCGTAGAAATTTCAGAACGACAAATGTAAACAATGTTTGCCACGTTATGTTTTCCTTAACCCAGCTGTTTTTAGTAAAACGTAAATATTAGCTACATACTTACTGTAAGGTTTTGAACCGAGATCTTGGTGACACCACATGACTAAATATATATTCTGGAAGGTACGCCATGAGTTTTAAACAACACGACTGCATTTTTACGACGAGAAAACATAAATAAACGACACAAAACTCTCGAGACCATGTTGGACACACATTTGTGACGTCATGTTCCCTCTTCTATATATTACCTCTATGGTTGTTGGTAATAGTGTTGTTTATATATATCTGTGGAGAAAGTTAGTTTGGCGCCAAAAAAGTACGCAAGAGTAACTATTTAGTGTTTTGAGGCTGGGAAAGTAAAATCGTACCGTTCAAAATTACAGGAGTTTTAAATATTAACTTAAAGAAATGTGTTTGTGAATGAAATATCACAGTAAGGTACGTTTATTGACATGATTTTTTTCAAATGTAATAGTTTGTTCTCTAATAATTTTTTACTTAACCTTGTATGTGTTTAAGAGAGCATATGGGGCTAATGTGGACAGACTTAATGGGGCCACAGTGGACATGTCCACTGTGACCCCAGACTGTAGTTATATTTAACATATACTGCAATTTGCGCTTTATTTTCTTTTCAGAATGGTCCGATCATATGAAATAAAAGTGAGCGATGTAACATCTCAGAGGAAGCTGTGAAACGTGCTATAATGGAGGTTATAAAAGTGTTAGGAAAGCAGCAACAAGTCAAGTTCTTACTAAATCTACACTGCAAAAACATCTCAAACAGTTAACTTACTGAAAATGTGTGTGCTAGTTGTTCAGAAAATTCAAGTTAAGGAGGTGTCAGCAAGTTGAGTCTTAAAGTTGCAGGAAGAAATAAATTTAAGGGCCAGCAAATATTTAAAGACGAAGAGGAACATTTGTTGCGTCAGTACCTTATCTGAGCTTCGGAAATAAATTATGGATGGTCATACATTCAGGCACGAAAGTTGGCATTTAAGTATTGTCTGAAACTAGGAAAAACCATGCCAGAAAGTTGGGCAAGAAATGAAACTCCAACAAAACGTTCATCTGGTTTTATGTCATTTGACGTTGACTTGTCAATGTATAATGTGCTATGAAATACTGTTATTTTACTCTATCTTCACATAATTATTATTGAGAATGTCACATGTATTTAAAACATTTCATTAGTTACTGCTATAAATATATCCAAATAATTTGTATGCTGTGTCCACAGAGACCTTTGCATGTGTCCACTGTAACCCCAGAGAGGGGTTAGTGTGGACAAAAACAGTCTTTATCTTTTATTTGGTGTACATTATGTTAGTATGTGACTTTGTTTTTTGCATTTATTTGGTATCAAAATAGATACGTTGGAGGTCCTATTTAAATGTTTCAAGATTTTTTCTAGCAACATTTTCACAATTTATGTTAAGCAGAAAGATAAGTGTCCACAGTAGTCCCGGTCTCCTATAATCTAAAATACGTTGTATATTTGTAGTTTACTATTTCAAGTTACAACTACACTTTATGGCGATTAAACTATCAGTAACTATATTTATACGTCTTTCTTTTAGACACGGTACGAATTTCCAACGCTGTCCCATTTTATTTACAGTGCATTTAAATAGGTATGTGTTCTGAATTTTCATTTGTCAGAGTTTTGTAATGAAAAGGCATGTAAAACGCTGGATGGATACTGTAGTATGGTAACATGTGAATGAACCAGTTCTTATAATGTTTCGAAAGATAAAAAACAAATAGGCCTACTTTTACGATAGCACGTGAGCAAAACAAGTAACACGTATTTTATTGTTTAGGGTGCATGTTTTCATGCTGTGTTTACAATACAACAAAAACACCATTCAATAGTAAGTAAACATGATAAACACGGCTTGCCACTGATGTCAATTCAGTATTTTCTCAAAATGGCTGCCATCAACAGCAACACACATCAGCAGTGTTTGTGCAAGGTCATTCGAACAGACTGGAAGGTACCTTATGGTATCGCAGAACACACCATGACAATGAGGTGCTTCACGTCTTCTGGGGTAGTTGGGACTTGTGCATAGTCTTTATATTTAATCGTACCCACAGATAGGATAAGTCCAATGAAGTCAAATCAGGTGACCGTGCAGGCCAGCCGATAGTGCCTCCAGGCCCTATTCGCCGGTTAGGAAACAGATGGCTGAGTGCTTGCCTAGCGGGGTGCGGGGCACCCATCATACTGCTACTACATAAATCTTCGAATTTCAAGTGCCACGACCTCTAGGCGGGTCGGTAGCACATCAGATAGAAAGCCCATTAATATTGTTCCCCCGGTGAAGTAAGGACCAATATAACTAAGTCTCCAATAAGCCCACACCAAACATTAATGCTCCATTGCCTTTTATGTTCAACCTGCCTCAACCAGTGAATTGTTAGCAGCCCAATCTCTATATATAACATTAAATGCCCCACTCACTCACTCATTCATTCATTCATTCATCAACGCACAGATCAAAGCGCTGGACCAAAAAAACGTAAATTTTTCAGCTTAGCTTCCCCTCGCGGTGTAGGCACCCACTAAGGAAGTATTTTTTCGAAAATCGATAGTGTAAGGGGTGAAAGTGGGTTAAACGTGTTTTGGTGAAATTCTCCATAACTCTCTAAACTGATGATTTATTATTAATATTTTTACTTCAAAACATTGCCTAAGCAAATGCATATTTCATTATTTTTCATTTTTTTCGATATTCGGAAATTAATGGGGTGGAAAGCCGTTAAACGTGTTTTCAATTAATCCGAAGCCGTTAAAATTTGTTTTCAATAAATCCTCAAATTCTCTTAAATCAATTAAGATATCGACATGATCTTTGCATCATAATGTCTAAAAAGCCGTTTTATGATTTTTCAAAATTCGTCCTTGAATGCTGGTAAAAAATAAAACGTGTGCCCAAGTAATTATCCGTATCTCCCAAAACATTTGAGATATCGAGGTTGCTTTTGCTTTAAAATGAAGCTTACGTAAATGACTAAAAACAGAACACAGGAACTTTCGAATTTTGACAATTACGGTTATGAAAAGTAGTAAAATGTTACAGAACTCCCGAAAAGTGAATTATTGACCTGGGAGAAATGACTCAGAAGTTGCTATCGATACGCTTTTTGCTCTACAAAAACAGTTATTGATTATCATAGAGAAATAAATATGAATTAAAAACAAAGAGGTTCTGCAATTAAACGCTCAGCGAAGTGGACTGATTAAATTGTTTGTATTTTTTGTATTATTTAACAGCTAGATTCATATTTCTTTGCTTTAGAACATCATTTGGGGAGATGTAACTCATCATCTTTGTTCTATGTGTAACTCTATAGGACACGGTCGTAGAAGAACAGGCCTGGACACTCGCCTGGAAACTTGACCCCCCTTGTTGTTTGGATGTAGTTCACCAAGTTACCGATAATGCTATACATTTTTGGCGCTGTATTCCGAGCGGTCGAGCTCTTAAACTCCGCCCACTTCCCTCTCACTAAGATAAACAATCTATCAAAACGTATTTTTTATCAGTTTATGAAATACTTCCTTCGCTCAAAATTTTACATCATAGCTCCAGGAATCGTTATTTACTTTATAAGGTTAACAATGGAAAAAATTGGGCGGAGCTTGAGTCCGACCGCCCGGATTACAGCGCCAAAAAGTTCAACATTCTCTTTAACTTGACGAATTACAGCCAAACAACAAGGGGATCAAGCAAAATACATTGTTAGATAGGCGACTGTCTAGACCTGTTCTTCTGCGACCGTGCTATAGGACTTTCTTTGACCGCCAGCCATGTTTGATTTTAGTTCCTGGTCCCTGGCGCAGGGCGTGTGTATAACCATGTCCGAAAACTTGTGAGGTTACCCCGGGTAGAGTAGATTACATTTAGTAAACATACTGTTTTCCGTCAGCCATTTTCTCGCGCAATTAAATAGCGTCCATTGTTAGGAGGCGTAATTTTCATTTTTGACATGGATTAGTTTTTTTTTTTTTTTAATTGTACATAATTTTTTCACGTTGGTTAGTGTTTTGAGGTAAGTTATGACTACAGGCGACGATAACACACAGATACTCAGGCATTTGCTATGTTGTTTTGAAGAATTGAAGAGCAGGCAGTTGCTGTATTCAGTTTTGTGGATGTACGAACACGATATCTGCTTGAGTTGTGAAAGTATTAGTTCAGGCTGTTTTAGTCCTGTTACGAAATGGCTCAACTTTTATTCCGAACAAAGTTGGAATGCACAGGTATGTAAATTTAAGTATTATTTACAGTGTATAATATTTGTGTTAGGTCTAGGACTTATTACCTAGCTAGACAATCACTACTACAATGGCATGGCACGCCTACATTACATAGAAAGTATTCATAAATTGCAGACCTACTAACTCAGTTACTCAGTGAGATTTAGGCATGATTTCAAGGGTTGCTTTTGGATTTGTTTTTGCTCTGTAACCTATATTTTTATCTTCTACTTTATATGTTTTTGTAGGTGAAAATAGTTTTATGTATTGTATAAGAAACGAAGTAATTATCAGACAATGCAACAAACAATTGTAGGGAATTGGTTGACATTGTTCCATATCATAAATTATTAAACGGCGATTTAAACAAATTAAATTTATTGAATTAAAGAAATGTATGCTACGGAACATTCCCGGTTGTAAAAACAAGTTTAGAAAAATAACTTTTACTAATTATGTACCTGGTTTTTTGTATACATTCACATCTCGAATAATAAAAATCTAACATTTACTAACAATACTTGATACGACCTGACTGCTTGTTTGGCATTAAATAATTCTATTATATTACCACGTCAAGAAATTGCATTCAATTATTCCTTTGTCGTATTAATTTTTATGTTTTTATTATTTTAATTTTATTTCATTTATATTTTCTTACATGTTTCAGAGTGAAGTCATCCTTGCGGCCGCAAACATATTCAAGCAACTGCCCATTAGTGTCTGTACAGCCAATGATGGTAAAACATCCAGAACTTTAAATACTACTGGCATACATAATCTTCCAAGAATCCCTGCAGGTATGTTAATAATAAGAATAAAACAGAGTATAATCGAACCCGGATCTCCTTGGCGGGAGACGAGTGCTCTAGCCACTGCGCCAACCTTTTCCCCGAACTGAATTTGAAATAATTCGATGTAGTTCAAAACTATACCTTAGCTGATATTATACATACTTATTTACAAAAAAAATCGTTTCACTCTAGACAATTACTGATAGTTCAAATCAGTAATATAAGTATCTCAAGTCATTAAATAAATATTTTATTTTCATTTTCTTCCTCTCTGATTACGACATGACATAAAACACGTGTTCTGTAGCGGACTGGGTGACCTCATAAAGTCCATGCAAATGCCATATGAACACACCTGAAGGTAACAGTTTTATCGTGAAGGCACGTAACTCCAAAAAGAAAAACACAATGGCCACTATACAAGGCCAAATATGTTAGAAGGGTCCAGATGGAGCATGTCGCCAGGAGTGTAACGTAACAAACGCTTGACGTGGCTATGAACAATATGGCCGACCAATTAAAACATTGCGAAAATATTAATTTAGAGTTGTGTGGACAGGGCTAAAATATAGTTTTCAAAATAAAACACTAATTTAAGAGCGAAATACTTTCATTTACCTTAAAAATACCAATGTGATGTGTACTTTTGAGGTTAAAACAGCTTGGCGGCTGGCTAATTTGGCAACTACGTCTCCCCCCGCTTGACGCACACGTAATTAGACATTATTGGCTTGTTTCATTGAGCGAAGGTAACAAAAAAAAACATGCAGCAAACACACGGAGATCGGAATGTACGCATCTGGAGAGGAACGAAGCAATAAATGAGAGCAGAATTCGATATAATGAGATTAACAGAGAAAAGGGGGTCACGGCCACAAATCAAACGTATGTCCAGAGAAAAAAACGACGAGCAATACCCTGTTTCAACCTCTCAAAAAAATTACTACGCGGCATTGGGAACTCACCCTACATCTCGAAGCATTACACATTATTGTAACCTGTACGCCTCGTAGGCCAGCTGTTCTTCACTGTTGCTGATCTTCAGAAGCTAAACAATTGCAATCACAAGTTTAAGGGCGCTGTCTACCCCAGAGTCCTGGAACAAACGAAGATAGGTATTACATGTTAAATTAATTACATTCTGGATTGCTCAGTACATGTCAAACCATACAAACCAACACTAACTTTTTTTGTTCATCTTGGTGAGGCCCACATTGGTATAGGATATTTTAGTCCATTTTACAATACCCTAAAAACTTTGACCAAGTAAGTATTTCCGCGACAGAAAAAACACTAAAAAACGCGTACTCATAATTTAATTCCGAAAAATTTTTTATGTATCAATATTAGCCTCTTTTCGATGCAGAATATGTTACTTGCTGTTTTCGCTTAATATTATTTGAAGGGTGACTTGACCCTCAGTTACGTTATCATATCCATGTCCTTACAACGACTCTGGAGTAGGCAGCATTCTTAAGGGCGTTGCCCCGTAATTTTTCTTTATAGGCCTATTTGTACCAAACATAGTTCAACTTATGCACATCAGAAAACGTCATTTCCCCAAATAAAAAAATTAGGCCCCACAGTTTTTGCATAATTACTCGTCAAAGTCACAAAATGACTACTGCAGTGTAGCCAAAATACAAAAAAAAAAAAAAAAAAAAAGGAAGTAACTAACGGTTCCAAAATTACAGGAATTTAAAGTCAGTGTATCAATGCAGTTTATGACATGTTTGACAAAAGGGTGCCGTCGCTCGGTCCCTTGGCCGCTATCTTGGATTTTCCCTCAAAATTTCCCTTATTAAATCAACATTCCCCTTTTTACGTCAAAATCTGCTCATTTTGACTCAAAATTTCTATTTAATCCGTTAAAATTTCCCAAATTTCCCTCCAACCACCAAGTCATGGACCCAAAATAGGCCTTGGCCCTCCGGCCGCTTAAAGCGGCAAATTGACTCAATTTCGCGAGTCAGCTCGAGACTGTCACAGGGAACCGCCATTTTGTTGACGCGGCCATATTGTTTTCTGGAAGATCATGCTCTATCATTCCTTCTGGGAATTGGTCTAGAATATTCGTTAGGCTATGGTGGTTGCCATATTGTCTTCAAGACTGTCATGCTCTTTCATTCATCAGGTATTAATTAAACGACTAAAGTATTCTACTTATGTCTAGGTATTTACACGATGAAACCAGCTTAGGTTGATTCCGTAACTATGATTCGAGTACGACCGGCCGCTCCACTTCCCCTTGCCCCTCTTCCAAAGAACGTAAGTCTGCGCATGCGCAAACACTAAGCGCGTCGCAGACGCGAGGTATTGTAGCGACGCACGTGTAGCCCGCCAAACCTCTCTTCCTCTACCAGCCCACCCGCAACAACACAGACCTGCCCTCCATTCCCCAGCACTAATTTAAAAAGTTTGGTATCGTATTTCACTAATAGAGAAATATTACAGTGCATTAGTGTAGAAGTCATGTAGACCAGGAAAAAAAAACTAGAATGATATTTCCTTCTGTACTTTACGAGGACCCCATAACGAATACTAGTATTTATCTTCAACATGTGTTAGTTTCATTATTATTACGTTAATTTGTTTAGTGTAGAATTGTTAAGTTTTAAATAAAATTATGTTACATTTATGCAGTAGAGTGTCAAAAAAATTACATTTTTGATTTGATTTGTGCTGTGTTAAACTAAAACACGAGGTCGTCAGAAGTGGTGGGGCAAGGGGTTAATTTAGTTCTCTTTCCATATAATGACAGAGAACTGCGAACAATGATAATCGTTAATCGTCTTGGAAATTTGTTAATGGCTTCGTAGACGATAGATGAGTATAAAAAATACTAAAGTAAACTTAACATTCTTGAACGAAGGATATCATCCCATATATATATATATATATATATATATATATATATATATATATATATATATATATATATATATATATATATATATATATATATATATATATATATATATATATATATATATACACACACACATATATGTCCAGACGATAATGTAATACATGCTTGTTTGCTGGATACATCTCCTGCAGTTTTTACAACAATAAATAGTTTAAAAAATTATATAACTAACACATGTTGTGCTCCTGCCATGTTATAGAAAGGGTGCACCTACATTTTCATGGCGGACGTAAATGATATTGATCCACCATCTCCTTCGACAGGAGACGTCATAATAGATGTTACACCTTCGGAGCATACGGAAGAAGAATCCACATACATTCCTAAACGCAAGAAATAACAAACTATTCGAAATACGTTAAAAAGATCTAGAACTTCTGCTCAAACTTCAAACAGTATAAAAGAATACATCATTTCATTCTTCCTCATTAATTCCCCTATATGGAGTATTCAAAATTTCTCTCCTTTGCAAACGCTTACTTTGCTGGCCCACAATCTTCAGAAAATGGAATTCCAGTCTCGTCTAGACCTGCCTAAAATTCTGGGTGCAATTAAACAGATACGAAACATGGATTTACCTTCAATGACATTGTCGGAATTTCACGCCGCATTACAAGACCAAAGATCCTTCACGATATCATACCCTGTTGTACTCCTACAGACGCTCGTCGAATCTGTCGAGAACTGCTGCAACGACAAGAATCAAGACATGACAGATTCAGTCTCATAAACCACCACACACATGTCGATGTCTTTGCCAGCTGTATCGACGAGAATGGGTCACACATCCACGTCGTCCACGACTGTTCGTTCAACAGCAACAGATGAACATGTCAACTTCTCTAAGGCATCAATACTACAAAGCGATATCCCAGATATATCCGGAATAATTGCGAGATTGACGACATCTACTTCTGGAATTTATTCCAATGTTACAACAAAAATCGTACGGGTACATTTACCTACAACTACCCTTTGGATCCGGAAGCAGAATTCTACGCATCCCTTCGTGTATCACCGGTGATCAAAGTTGTAACGTCCAACAGGAAGGACTTGTGGAAAACTGCGATGAAGACCTTCAACTTCTGTGTCAATTCATCACATCCGGTGCAGTTATGCAGAGCTTTTTCCCAAGAGATGAAGTAACGTCAAGACCTGAGTCAGGTGATCGAAGATCACAAATTTCCGACTTACTCAGACTAAAGGTTACTCCTGTAAATGTAGCTCAAATAATTTTATGTTTGTTACGTTCACCATTGCAATTGGTAACTAAAACCAATTTCTGGGTAACGAATCCTGAACTGGGTTATCTTGATAGCAAAGTGTTTCAAAAGGATTTAAATAATGCAAAATGAATTATAAATAATAGTCCAGTGGGACAAGGGTATGGATTAATTAGGGTTTTGTGGAAACAAATCATAGATGTAGCAAAGGTGTGAGTAAGTGTAGACATGAGTGACATACCTAGAGAGACAAATGTGTAGAGACATACCTTTCAATCTTAATATTAACATAACTCAATAAAATATTTTGCTGCAAATTTCTGTTTAATTGAAACAAAATGAACATAAAATCATATCTGTACTGATACTATAAAAGAGAAAAGTTTATTCAGGGCACCAAACTTAATGGTAAAATAATACTTCTGTATTTATGCACACATCCTTGCAATATTTGAATTAAATATTTAGAAATTTACTTGACTTTAAAAACTAATATAGCTTGCAGCTAAATGAAAATTGAGCAAATTAAGGTAGCATCTTTAACGGTGATTGTAAAATACTGGAACGAAATATGTGAAAGTATTGCCTTGCATTATTGTTAATTCTGAAATTATACCATCTTAAAAATTTCTCTCTCTTAGGCAATTAACTCAAATCCAAATTGATATTTGTAAAATAGCAGTGCGCCGGTAGCTAGTCAGTTTAAACATCTCAGGACCTCTGAATTTAGGCATTAATTTTGTTCACAAAAAATATGAATGTCTGAACTTGTTTTCTTCAAAATTAATTCAATTTAGGCTACACCATAATGTTGAAAGTTCGAAGCTTTGCAAAATGAAGTACAAAGGAAAAAAACTTGAATGCCGTCATTACCGTAAGTAGCGTTTACTTATCTGCAGTGCAATGGATTCCTTGGCATCTTTAGTCCTTGGATTCCTATCTTGCTCACTCAAAATTTTATGTTTCGATGCCTACAGCACGAATTTGTTCTCCATAACTCGGCCGTCCTATTAACGTACTTCAAACTGGTGGCCCATTAATTTGCCTAGCCTTACGATGACGCCAATATACGCAGATTTTAGAATGGCGTAATTATTCCGCGACCGTCATTGTTTGAAGTTGCCACCAATATTTTATTTCTCAAGGCGCCCATAACCAAAGCAAAATCGCGAACGGGAAAATTAACTTACATACAGAAGAAAAAAATTTCATTACTAAACTTCCTGACATACGTAATAACCTCGGAAAACACAAAACCAAATTTATAGTTATGCTAAAATCAAAACAAATACTAAAAATAAACGAAATAAATGGATGATCTGCATACAAAACTGGTACAAAATTGGTTGACAAATATTCTCACGGGCAATTAATAAACACAATAAACGGTAACTATCAGTCCGTAATAAACATAATTCACTGCAATTCAAAACAATAATAGCTGAACAAAGATATTAAAATATTACCTCCAAAATGTCGTAGACAGAATTAAATAGAAAATACATTATACTGTACTCGATACAGTATGACATTTGGTGAATTAGAAAATTTAGTTCATGGTAATGATACTAATATTGTGCCTTATAAAACTTTTTTTTTCTGTTGTACAGATAACTTTTGAACAATACTATATGACAATCGAAGAAACCCAACAGTGGGTGTTAGATTTGTTATGGTTTCAATTTGATAATAATATGGAAAGTATAACAGATTTTATTAATACATTGTTTAATGTACTTTCCAAACGTAATGAAATAAAAATAATGTTATTGATATTGTTAGCCCACCAGGTGAATATAAATATACATTCTTCACAATGATAGGTGATGCTATCATTAATACAGGTTATTGTTCACATAATAATATATATGAGAGATTTGGTTTCCAAAACCTTATTAATTGTCGAATAGTAGGGCCACGATTTTGTCGCGAAAAGATTTTTGCCCCACTTTGTTTCAGTGACTCACGTGCACATCGGCAGTTCTGGTTCAAGGTTATTGGCAGCGTGTCTTTGTTCAGACACGTTTCTCATTTTACTGCACCAATCAGAATAAGATTATTGTGAGTCTGTACGTCTATAATTTGCCAAGGCAAGTGAGAGTAAAGTCATCCAACCACAGACGATGTAGCAGAGCTGCAGATGTGCACATGACACATCGAAACCCAATGTTGCGAAAACCTTTTCGCCATAAAATCGCGGCTCTATCGATTAGGAATTATCGACGATCTAAATTTTGATGAATCTGGTAGAGATATATTGTTACGTTTATCCAGTGGTGATAAAATTGATATTGCACAAAAAACCTTGGTGATGATATACAACTACATACTCCATTTATTGTGTTAAGTATTAAACAATATTTTCATGGTAAACATTGGGATGCACGCATGATACGTTACAGATGGAAAACATGGGAAAAAATCAAAGGTTTTAAGAAATTTAACCTATTTTATGTTTATAAAATGTTTAATGATTATGTACAAATGTAAAAATTGGCAATGTATGTACAGTTCACAACTTCCAACTATTTACCTCTAATAAATATGTATTCACAATCTTTTATTGATGTTTTCCTTTTGGTTTATCCACTTTTCTACTTAAATCAATACGAAATTTTTCAATATTACTTTCAATACCATGTATATGTGAACGTATATTTGCCAATTCATTTGCACTAACAGAAGTAGTACGCATAGTACTCTGCACATTTACAATAGTATTATGTATATCATCTATACTAGTTTGCGAATCTTGCACTTCAGTTAACATTGAAGCTGATGTATCAGAAGATACTTCCTGTTCTATCAGTAAGGGACCTGCATTAGCCTCACGAACCTGAACTGCCACAGGAGCTGTTCCTGTACCTTGCCAATACACATTTTCTTCTTAAAAAATATGATAGTACTTGTTGGGATCATTTGTTGTACTGGAATCACCATAATACTGCATAGTATGTGGACTCAAATGTATTAATGTAGTTTTTGAATCCATATTTTCTGTTATCCAACTTTTCGTCGATACTTTAACATACACAAAACAATTCACAAAATCATTAGGTTCACTTGGATTATTAAAACGAACTGGCATTATTCCTAAATGCAAGCTGGGTTGTTGACTGTACATATCACGAATGCCAGCTAAGTCAGTGAAATCATGTACTTTCTCTACGATTTGACCATATGGTACGGTATGTAATTCAAAAAATAAACCACCTGGACCTGTAGCTGGACATCGTGGCATTTGTATGTCGGTTATTCGACTACCAGCAATGCAATGATTATTTGCAATATTTGAGAAAGATGTGTGTTAGATGCCCAACTACTAAAACCAAATCACCTTTTGTTCCTAATGTGCACGACGCATTAGAAGGTGGAACCTTTATTAAACCATTACTGTATTGATACGAATACATAAATGGCTGCTCTTTAACATCCGTCCACGTAAAGTCTGTTATGTGACTACATAGATCATAGTGTCCTGGGGAAGCTACTTGCCCTGTATGACCTGCATTTGTGTACAGTAATTGTGTATACCACGGATTATCACGAGGTATCTTGTAACATAATGGATAATCTGTCATGCCATAATCACCTGCACCATTCCCCCATAAACGTTGTACCCAATCATTGTCATAATATGGAAAGTCAGATGTACCTACTTCAATACTATTGGCTGCACGATACGTTACTTTACGAGGACGTTTGGAAAAGATTTATTTAAACACTGTGCATAAATACCTTGCACGTAATGAAATGCTGATGCAGTTCCTACAATAGTTTGTCCTGTATTAAAAGATGTATGTTCACCTACCGGTGTTAACGATATCTGTACTTTATCAACTTTAGCAAAATCATGTAATTCACTATACTGCTGTTTTGTAATATAAAATGGTAACATCTCAACAGGTAAATGTGCAAGATTAGTCAATAGCACTTGTCCACTACGAACATCACTAATATTGAAATCTAAATACAACCATGTATTACCCCACACTATTAACATAAATTCATTTGAAAAACATATAGTTCTAGAATCTAAATGTTAGGTTTTATCCATTAAAAATGTTTCTGGAGCTACTTTAGTACTTATACCACCTGCAGATGATGTTGCATTATCCACATCTCCAGCGTCGACAACATCCATGGGTGCTGCAGCATTCGCTTCATTTGCTTCATTCCAGTCGTCCTCCAACGTGTTGACATCGAACGATTCTTCCCAATCGCAATCGTCTGTCCGAGATTGTTTACTTGGAACAGCTTCAGCGTCTTGCTCCGCAGGACGTTTAGATGATGATGGTCAGGTGCGGGATCGTCTGGTTGAGTAGCTCGTTTACCAGGTTGTTCAGTCTGCTTCCGACTACTCGTTAATCCCAAAGTCTTACGTGCTGCGCGACTTTCATTGATATTACACATAGCACTCCAATCAGCTCTCGTTCGTTGTCCTTTGGGATAAATTTTAAGCATACTAGGATACAATACACCTGTTATACTTTCTACACCGTATTTCAGTCCGAGACCTGCTGTTTCACCAATAACTGAATGTCAATTACCTGTAAAACTGCTTTTCATCTGCACGACGAATATTTTAATGACCTATAGCAGTAGGCTACTATACTCTTATCATGTTGCCGTGCTATTTCATCATCAATATCCACAGGTACAGCATCGTCAAAAGAAAAGTCGTGCAGTTTCTAACTACCACGTTAAATTTGAAAATGTAGATATCTGCTTCAAAATACGCAAGCTTAACGAACTCGGTTCGATTCCTTCTGTCACTGTCACACTTCAGCGCTGCAGTCAGCAGTTTGTCGGAAACTGGTTAAAACCAATAACAGGTATGTAAAATGCACATTTGCATTGGATAAATAAACAACACATTATACAGTTTTATAGACTTAACAAGTATTTATGAAGTGGTGTCATTGTTGGTATCGTCTTTGAAATGAAATTGTCATGCAGTATAATATACGACAAATGCAATTAATGCCTTCGTGTATTTTCAGAGATCCATTATGTACATCAGGAGTGTCGTCCAGTTGTGTAGGTAATTGACGTAAGTGTCACAGTGATATTAATGCAGTTTTAAAGTTTATTTCAAAATAATTTACAATGTTTTATGTTTCTAAAAATTAAACAAACCGAAAATACAATATTCAAAATAATTTACAACGTTATATGTTTCTAAAAATGAAATAAACCAAAAATGCAATATTTTGTCAAAAAAAAATTTTTATTTACGATTTGATAATTTTCTGTCCTTGTTTGCTATTGGTTTTCGTATATTGAATTTAAAAAATGACTAAAATACTTGCGGTATGTTTAAAGTACATCTGTAGTTTAAAAGGTTTTCTTGAGATTTGTTACAATAGGCCTAATTATCATATTTTTAAGTTCTTGTGTCTTGTAGAAGACTGTTACTTAGTTATTCTTTACGGATTTGTTACACGAGCGCAGGGAAAAAAGGTTTTGTACAGCAAGCCATATGTAAGTTTGTAACTGTGAAACATGCATATGTGAGTCAACAAAATGTTTGTTAACAGAACAATATATAAAACGTGTCAAATATTGACTTACTTGTTTTAATAAACTGTATTATATCGAGGAAAATAAATATGCTAGACAAATTAATATTTCGTTGATTCAAGTCTTACACGCTTGTTTGGCCTGTATATTTTTTCTCTGCGCCTTTCTTTGAAAACGTATTCAGTTTTGAAAGACACTAATAAACACCAACCAGACAAGTAGCACTGATGAGTGTCTGAAGTCCACTCACGTAATTCCAAACAAATTGAATTACATTAAGAGAGAGAAAGAAGGGCGGGAGCGAGAAAAAACAGAGATAGAGAGTGTTTGCGTGTGATAGAGAATAAGATAGCTCGTAAGGTTATATTAAATAAAGATATTTGTAGACGTCGATTCTTTCTTTCTGCCTATCTGGGCAGGGGAAGTATTTTATTACATTTATTAATGTGTGCGCAATGTTGCTTATGGCACAGATTTATGTTGTGCTAGAAGAGAATATATGGCGGAATTAACAATACAAAGTAATCTGCATTGTTTACTTTGTACTTAATATACTGTAGAATGTTACCAAAAAAATTTAAAAAAAAAGTAAATAAAAGTAATTAAAATTAAGTATTTGAACATCACAACGAAGAAGTCAGGTAATTTTCAAAATCTTTCCTGATACGCTCAAATACATACTGAACAGTCTCTGACATTTAAAAAATACAATTACACCATTCCAAGTTTAAATGTTTGTGCTCTCGTGCACACACGTTGTATATTTCATAGGCCCTACATGTTTCTATCTGTGTTGGAGTTAACAATTACGTGCACATAATAAAATGGAAAACACGCTTCAGCTACGAAATAACTGTATTACATATTTACACAGGTGAATGAAAGTACTGCCAATTTATGTATGCTAAAAACCTTTTAATTCACTGGTTGGTTACTTTAATTACATAACTATTTTCATCAAAATCAGTCTGTTTTACGTTTTCTTGTTAATAAACGACATTTGGTTAACAAAGTATAACCTTAAAATTTTTACAGTTCATTAGATATCTGATAAATTATACGTATTAATTGTTCTGTTTATGTTTGAGACTGCCCATCAAGTGGGATATTTTTTCTATATGTATAGGTAATTATTATTTTTTTTATTATTTATGGTTACAATGACTAATATGTACTTCAGTTTATAATTGTGATTGAATTTCAAGCTTTAAGCGTGTAATTATATCGAGTTGTTTTTTTAAGTTCTACTAATTGAAAAACTTATTATTTAGGCAGCGCCAGATTTCGTACAGTTCATATATACACTTGATACTACCAAAGTATGGGGTGGCGCCCGAGTTTTGGAACCACCATATTGAAACAAATCATCCAACTAGAAAATGCTTAATATCACTGAAACTGTTGGGTTTATAGCAAAATATCTAAGCATATGTTTTGTTTGTAATAACTTACAATTTGCTACTATTCGAGTCCAAAAAGGTCTCTGCATGTTAAATATTTTGCTAGAATAAAATTTGCAAACTATTTTTTTTTATTTTACAAATATTTGTCATTCGTTAAAATATTGCTGAATATCGCCCAAACTGTTGGGTTTACGGCAAAATAATAAAATGTCTGTTTTAATTAAAATTAAATTTTCTACAATGTAAGATCACTATCGTCTCAGTAGGTTAAATATTTTGGGAGGAACAAATTTTCAAACTTCTACATTTTTCATAAATCTTAAATTTTTATCGGAAAATACAGCAATTGTAACTACAACATAAGGGTTAACTATTATCTATATACATAAAAATGAATGCTGACTGATTGACTGACTGACTGACATATCAAACTGCAGCCCAAAACACTGGACCTAGAATCGTTAAATTTTTTGTGGGGGTTCCCTTCAGGTCGTAGGCGAGTACTAAGAAGGGATTTTTCGAAATTCGACCTCTAAGGGGGTGAAAAGGGGTGAAATGTGTTTCCGAAGAAACGTCGATAGAGCTCGAACCCGAAGGCCAATCATCGTGATTTTTACTTTAATAGGACACTCGTAAAAATGCATATTAACTAATTTAAGGACTTTTCGAAGTTCAACATTTAAGGGGCTGAAAAGACCCAAAATGTGTTTCCTATCAACTATCGATATCTATCGAACCCTTCGGGATAAAGAGTTGATATTCACTTCAAAATATTGCCTACGTAAATATCCAAAATGTAGTTTTAGGTTATTTTGAAATTCGACCTCCAGGCAGTAAAAAGGGGCAAAATGCGTTTTTAATGAATCGTCTATATCTTTGAAACACGATTGGCTATCGTCGTGATTTTAATTTTAATTGGTTACTTTTACAAATATCTATGACAGGACTCAAAGATGTTTCGAAATTCTTTATTTAAAGGGGTGAAAATACGTGAAACGTGTTTTCGATTATCCTTCCATATCTATCGAATCAATCGAGATATCGAAGTGCTCTTTGCTTTAAATTGGTGCTTTAGTAAATATCCAAAATACCATTTAAAATTTATTTTCTGAATTCCGCCCTAAACTGGTTAAAAAAGGGGTAATATGAGTTATCGACTCACATTCGATATATATCGATCCAATAGTTTTTTTATATAGCGACGTGATTTTTGTTTAGGATTGATGCTCACTCAAATACCTAAAAAGTAATTTCAGGAATTTTCGAAATTCACCACCTAAGGACGTGAAAAGGGGTGAAAAGTGGTCAAAAGCGTTTTCAATTAATCGTCTATATATCTTGAACCCAGCAGGCTAATGTTGTGTTTTTTACGTTCACGAGATACCAATAAAGTATTCCAAAACGTGATTCAAGGGTTTTTCGAAATTTACTCTCTTAAGTGGTTAAAAGACCTTGAACGTGTTTTAGATAAATCCTCGATACCTATCGAACCCGTCGAGATATACAATTAATTTTTGCTTTGGAATGATGATGATTACAGAAATTATCGCAAAACGGTTTTCAGATTTTTTGAAATTCGATTTCTCAATACTGTGCAGGGGTGATATGTGTTTTTTAGTGAATGATCGATTTTGATTCGACTGAACGGGCTAGCGATGTGATTTACACTTCAGTTGGATACTTATACAAATGTCTAAGATGTAAATTTAAAATATTTCGAA
>PNEQ01013333.1:0-18938 GCA_003012365.1 Medauroidea extradentata
TTGGAGAAGGACTGAGAGGGGTAAACAAACAATGCTTGTGAGAACGGTACGGGAGTGGAATGGCCTGCGGGAGGAGTTGGTGACCGTGAAGGGGGCTGGGAGGTTAAGAAGAGGTCTGGAGGGTTTGTAGTGTAGGGATAGAGCAGAGTTCACTCGCCACCGGGCGGTAGCCCAATTGCGAGGTTAAACATTATTATTACTGCTCAAGATCTTGGAAACTTTGCCTGTACTCCCTTAGTAACCCTCTAAAATCCGTCTCCACCTCTTCCCCTACTTTACAGTACGCAAGATCACTGCTCTACACACACTGTCATCACCTTGACCGTATCACTGCCCCTCATACTTCCCATTTACAGAAAAGCATTTTCTATTCTGTAAAGGAATATTTGAATGTTTAAACTTTTTAACCCTAACAAAGGTACCTAACTGAAAATCCTGTCCTATACATGGTCTACGATGTAGCTCTAACCCACGTTAGTCAATCTGGATTTTTTTAATGATTACTAATATTATGTGTTTTTGTTGTTCTTATTGTAAATTAATAACATCGTGGCATTGTAGAAAACAGTTTGTACGATTTGTATGTGATGACTAAATCAAAAAACGAGTACGCATAGTAGGAAATATAGTGCTGTATAAAATTGAATAGACCTATGTTAAAATTATGTATCAAATCACGAATACTTTTTTTCTTTTCTTTGTCATACATAAGGTAATTTTTCCAGTAGCTTTGTAGCATAGCCGCAATTAAAAGGTTCAGAGGAAATTAAAATTAAATAGATTAATTACAACATAGCCTATAAACGCCTGTGCGATTAACCTCAAATGCCACTACCCTCAACTATAATTAATTTTAATAACAAAAACTTACTTCTGATAAATTTCTTGTCCATCGTAAGTTATTTCTTGAATTTGATTTTCAATTGGAGCTTCAATAGATATATTAACAGAGTAAGCCATATTACTACATAAACAATCTTTTAAAAAATACAAAATTACATATAATCAGGCTAACCAACATTTTACTTCATCACCTGCAAAGATATATCTCGACCACGGTCTAAGAGGTAGAGGTCTTGACACTGTGTATACTCGCCAGCAAGAGAAAGTGACCCCTTCATGTTGCCAAGCGTTAGTAGTAATTTGGTGGAAGATTTGTCTTGTTTACATCTCGCGTTTTAATATTTTTGCAATTATTTACATAAAATAATGTTAATAAGGTAAGCTGATACATTATAAACATGTTCCGTGTCCATAAATGCATTGGCATGTGTGGAACTGTTTATAAAAGTAGTCTGAAGAAATATAATGTGTATTATTATTTTAGTGAACACATTCGCACAAAAACTATCATTTCGTGCTCTACAAAATTTTAGAATCTTTGCAATGTGCATCTACATTTAAAATATTTAATAATTAAATTTTATTGTTACAAAAAAATGTGTTCCAATAAAAAATTACGTTCCCATTATTTTCCTTCGATATAATACTCGCAATTCCGGTAACAACTTCACATTTTAAGCTAAGACAAATACAAAAACAAGTCAAATCTTCCACCAAACTACTACTAGCGCTCGGCGACAAGAAGGGAGTCACATTTTATTCCTCAGTGTCAAGACCTCTACCTTCAAAGACAGTGATCTCGACGTTCATTACCTTCAAAATTATTTAAGTTTCAATTTTAAATATTTGAGAACTTATATTTTTATGAAACTTATGTTTTCCCAAAAATAAGAGTTAAAAAAATTCTCGACTTTAAAATAATGAATATTAAAATTATGGCAACGTTCCATTTTCTGCTGATAGCACTAACTAGCAGTTCGCCAGTACAATTCCCGTCAAAAATTGAATTATATAGGGACAGTCTTCAGTAAAAATAAGAAATAGCTCCAACAAGATGCTCTTATTTTCTGTCTTAACTTCGATTTTACGCTTCAAGCTCAAGCAATAATTTTTTTTACTAAAGTAGCAACAAAATTATGTTTCCAATAATTATAATAAAAATATTACTGATAATATAACAAATGTTATTCCTTTCAATACTAATACTGTTTTCATTGTCTACATCCAAACAGAAAGTACTTTAAATAATATATAAATTAAAAAATTAAAAGATCTAATCGTATTGATGTAATACCTGGGGGTCTAAATCTGTAACTTTTTAAGGTCACCATGGTGGCCGGGTTTAGGTCTGTATTCGCAGTGATGACCGTCATTTGTCCGTGAGCTATTCATTTAACAATATGTTGACCTAAAAGTGAAGGCTACTAACCTCAGCTAAAGGTCTGGGTAGGAGGCGATTTTTAGCAAAGTTACTGACCTCATCTCGCACAAAAATATGAAGAAGTAAACAGTAAATATGGTGGAAGGTTAGAGGTTAGAGTATTTCACAAACGAGAATAAAGGCAAAAGTTTATATTGCTGCCGGGGGATAGTTTTTTGTTCACTGGTTACTGTCGGTTGTGGGCGCCATCCCAACATACCTGCCTGGGAACAGGAAAGCGTCTGACACTCTAGTGAGACTCAGGGCGGATGGTTCTTTGGCGAGGTACTACCCCCGGCGGTATTAGGGCCGATGGACAACCCACAGTAGAGATAACACACAGTATTCAAAATTAGCCTCTTTTATTTGAACAATTGTACTAGGGAGCAGTAACACAACACACGACACTGAGTGCTTTGGCTAGTCAACCTGGAACGGGACTCCGTGGCTTGCCTGTAAAACTCGGGAGAGAGCTTGCAACTACAAGAAGAAAGCTACGTTGTGCAGTAACTGTTAAGAGGACCGCAAGGGAGGACTCGGAGCATACACGCGAGAGGCTGGAAAGCCCACCAAGCAGCCTGATGTCCGAACACTTGAAACAGAGAATGCACCTCGTGGTGACATGACAAACTTACTTGTAGAACATTCAGTTAACTTCCATACCACGATTTTTACAATCAGTTCTACCTCGAGCGGAGACAGGTACGACTGATCATCATCACGCGCGCCGGAAGACTGCCGAGTCAAACGGCGATTGGCTCCACGCTCCCGGCAAGGACCGGAAACCTGGAGTCAACACAAGTACTCTAAGAAACTAAAAAAAGACACCCTTTTAAAAACAAACAACACATTAAAAACACAACTAAAACTAACATAGTAGAGGTTTTATTTATAACTTTCAACAGTTCTAAAAAAAAATTACTACCTGGGTGTATTGTTGGGGTTGTATTTGGACTATCGTAAATAACTAAAGCATATTTTACAAATTTTTAACACTCACTGTACCCTGTAAAACAAAAACAAAGACCCTTTGGAATTCAAAAATAATTACAAAAAGACACTAATTATATGAAAGAAATTACGTTACTTCGGCGGCCAGAAAAAGTTAAAGGGGGGGGGGCGTGGCTCTCCGAGAACAGCCGGCTGGCTGTTCAAATGGTGTTCACAAGTTCAGCGAGTGGCTATTCCTATTTTTCTCGTCACGAAACACTCTATATAGGTACACTTTTATAAAAAAAAAAAAAAAAGGCCATAGCAGAACAGGGTTAAGCACTACACCGAGTTGACACACAGCTGTGGGGGTTGGTCGGAGTGCTGTCTGCCGCACGGACGTGGCAACGAGATATGGGTTTAAAAGTGTAGAGGAGGTACGACAACAATATTGTGTATGTTTTTCTGCGAAAATACTCTCACTGAAATAGCAATATGTTGACAGCAAAAGGCGTTCTTTTCAGCATCTCTAAATTAATCAATTTCGAGAATGAATTTCCGCTTCTGTGTTATGCTTATACAATCAGCTTATGTTAAATGAACGTTAGTTATTTACATTTATTAATAGGTCTAACATTTTTACATTCTGGAAACTACTAATTTCATATTTTCTTATAGTTATTTAATATAAGCAGACCTAAAATGGCGGTTAAAGGGCTGGAAGTGGCGGCGTGAGGAGTGTGCATGGTTCCAGTGGAACACTTTCCCATTTTATCTAATTGTACATAATACAATGATATTGTTTAAAGTATATGCCATCCTGCGGGCTTATTATGCACCACCGCAGCAAAGTTGCTTCGTGTGAAAACCCTGCCAACATCGAGATTGCTTCGAAAGCGATTATGTACAACCAAGTTGCGTTCGCGCTTGCGAGCACGACGCAAAGACGAAGAAGAAAACTGACGTAAATTTGTGCGACTATGAGAGGCTGCACAAAGTAACGAAATCTTTGCATCACTTCATCTAAATAACTAATTAAACAATGTCTTTTATAAAATCATGATCGTAGAATGATTTTACAATACCCAAAACTGTTAAAATTGGTTTTCTTTGTCGAAATTCACTATCGTAACAAGCTTGTGTGTTCTGAACTGACAGAGGTGGAACCGTAACATAATTCTGTAGTTTGTGTTTTATCAAAGGCTAATGAATTGATAAACACCACGCACAGCTGCAGTATTTATTTATTTGGTTATTTATTTGTATGTACAGGTGAGTAGCAAAACAGTAGCTACTAATGAAAAGTAGGCAAATAGGCCTACTGGACATGTGAAACACATTTGCAATGAACAGAATTAATTTTTAAATGCTACTTCACATCAGCAGAGGGTCGTGAGTTTTGTAACAAATTGTCGGTATGTGATGCTAGCTGGAAATTTTTAAAGAAAAAAAATATTAATTTAGAAAAGCGTAGGTATTACATAATAAGCAGAAACAACTTTACATATTTTAATGAATTGATCTTTCGTATCTATTTTGAACCCAGCAAAAGGCCACAAAATTGCTATGTCCGAGTATTTTGTAGGTTACGTGTCTGTAATAAGCCTATGTGAAAATTATCATCGATATTGACATAACTGCAGTAAGCCTACAATGAAATCATATTCCAGTCTAGAAGATGTGCGCTGTATTTAATTTGAAGTATTTGCTCTCATGTAAAATTGTTTGCAAGAACCTATTCTATGAAATATGTTAGTTGTGTTTCATATTTATCTACATGTTAGCTAATACATGTTGCTAATTTCAAATGATTATCAATACAGCAAAATGGCTTCAATGCTATAATATGCAGCGGAGTGGGATATGTATGTTGCAGCTGAGCTGTAGGAACTTGCGAAGGTACAAAGAAGGGCACCAAGATGGGTGAAGGGTAGGCCCTAGGTGGAGAAGGTAGGTGCAGGTTGGAAGGAGTAAAGTTGTTAATTGGTACGCCATCTGTATTGAAGGAAATGAGATGGAGTGAAAGACAGGGGGAGAGTTAAAACACTGGTAAAAATTGTAGACCTATCGTGAAGATTGGGAGGGTTTCACTGCCACCAAAGGGAAAGTATAGTGGAAGAGGAAACACCAGTGAGAAGATTCAAAGTGCGTATTGGATAACGGAGCAGGGGAGACAGTCTATGCTAGACACGTCGACCGTATTTTGTAAGATCACTTGGAGACTGTGTAGGGAGTAAGAAGGTGTAGGATGGGTTCAGACAGGTTGTTGTAGAGGGGCAGGAAAGAGACATCTCACCACAGGCTGACAGCTAAATTGCGAGTTTATTATGCACAGAGGGAGGGGAGTTACCTTGAAAACAATTTTGCGCTTAATTGTTCTGCCTTTTACTGTATATGGCAGGAAATTAAGTTTTCTGTTCGACTTGATATAGGCCGACTGCCAGCACATCAAACTCTAAACAACCTGCTAAGCAATTACCCTTTGAGATAGCCTAGTGGTGGTACAAAACACAATGTAATGGAATCATATATTTCTTCGCTTGAAAAATACGTAATGCAGTAGTAACTTCAAAACTTTGGGACGTTTGTTCTATTACCCCTGGTTGCAAATTTAGACTACTCAAGACAACATGTTCCTGTTGTAGTAGTTGCATAATGCCACATTTTAGAGGTCTGAACATTTTCAACAAAAACACAACTTATTGAATGCATTAAACAATAACATTACTTGCAAGTGTCATACGTTAAATCGTTTTATATTTATATTTCACTATCACTACTGCAACTAGCTGCATGACGGACAAAACATTAATAAAATCTATCAGTAGAACTTTGTTAAATACATATTCGACACGAGTTCATTTCTTACTAAATCCCACAGATTTGACATGTTCACAACACTAAAAAAGCTTTAGTAACTACGCTAATATATTTTATTTCTATCACAATTTTATATATTATCAAATGGAATTAACACAAGTAAACTCTCCAGCGAGTCGTATTCGGCTACATCGGTGGCTAATGAGTAGCAAACAGAATAAAAGGCATAAAACATCTTCCGTGTAGTAAAACCATTCATTAATGGAGGCATATAATAACGAGCATTTAATCGCCTATGGGTGATTCGGAATAAAGTGAACACTCAAAAAAGCCCTGATTAATTTCTATTTCCTGCCAGTTTATATCTTTCCGCAGAAGTTAACACAAATAATGCCACGTGCTTTTATTTACATAGGGTCGTGATGTGTTTACAACTACATTAAACTGCTCCGATAAATTTTAGCTACAATATCTACTCATTAAATGCACGAGAGCTGAATGTAAGATATAAAAATAAGTAATCTTAGTTATAAATACCTGCAAGTTAATGTCTGGTTTCTGTCCATCGACCACCTAATCTAAACAACACGCATTATTGCCGTTACGAATCGCGTAAATGAGGGCATATTTTTTTTAATTTGTAACGAAAAACCGCCACTACAACAGACATGACACACGCTATTCAATAATTCAAGTTTCGTTCAGTTCTACTGCCACGAACAACGAAGACACACTTCAGAAACAATAAATAACATATTTTCTTAACATGTGAAATAAAAAGTATGTTGGTTTTAGGCTGGCAAACGTAAAACATAATATACAGATTACCGATGGTATCACATCATTTCGGCAATGTTATTCAAAGTAATTTCCAATACTTTTTAATGTGTATATACGCAAAACGGGCAAACACACGCAAATGATGCAACCAAGTATGCAACTTGGCAGCAAGAACCTTACTCTGATGCCACCTGTTGGTGGAGTTTTGAACTGTCTGAAGCGTGGAGCAAGCGATAACGGCCACGGCGACTCGAGGTCGACGATAGCGTCACATAATTCTCGTGCCAATCGAGTCTAATTATAATATATGTATGAATGTCAATAAGATCATAAGTAAAGCTGGGATCACAATTAAAAACTTAAGAATTAAGACATGTAGCTAAGAGTTGACTTAAGAATAGAAAGTGTGTTTCATAACGTACCGATTCGCAACAGAACTTAACAGGCCGTGTGAAGTCGTGTAACGTGTGGGCCATGACTTAAGAAGTAACAGGTATAGCGAAATTTTATATTTTTCCATAAGAATTTCAGGAATGAACCAATCAGAGCATTCGGGAAGTTAAATAAACATGGCGGATACTTAAATAATATACGTTAAATACAGTATGGTGCTATATATGTTGGATTTGGCATATTAGGATCATTTCAAGCTAAAAATGTAGTTAAGCTTATATTTATTTTTAGTTTAATGACAGAATAGCTGTTTGAAAAGCTTTTAAAAACCCATTTGGCTGGCGAACAACTCGTAGTATAAGTTATTACTGTTTCGTATACACAGCATATTATTATTTATAAAAATGTTATTCTCATTTAATGGAAATGCTTGCTAAAATAACAGAAATATAACATGTTTACTATATGTACTAGTTTAGACGCTTAACACATTAATATAACTTGTTTAGAAACATACTCTGTGTGAAGAGTTCGGTAGCTCAGAGGTAAAGCTTTGGTTTGCTAACCCCAAGGTTGATGGTTTAAAACTCACTTGGAGTATATATTTTTAGTAATTTAAATTTGTTAATTTATATTTGCACATTACGAATAAGTGAAATTTTCTTGGGTTTATACGTGCAGCCTCGGTATAATGTGATTACCCGATTGTACGAGAACTGTTATTCAAGTAATGAACATGGAGATGCAATTTTTTATTTCTAACACATTTTTTACATTAGTATTTCATTTATACCATTCCTTAGCGATATTCTGGACAACTGGCGACGAAATATATTGAGGAATCCACAGTAATTTCACGCATTTGAAGACAGCAGAGTAGTCGGGTTCTTATTGGTTGGAATTAAGAATTAACACATTTATTATGAACCAGAATTACTTAAGACTTTTTTCCGTGTGCGTGATTGACGCTTACTGCATAATTCTTAATTCTTAAGTTTTTTAATTGTGAACTAGGCTTAAATATTTTGAAGTGTATTAAATACAGACAGGTCGAGTTCATCATATGTTCTTTCACTAATGTTGTATTCAAATAGGAAAATACACGGAACTACGTACAATAAATCGCTACCAACCATACAAGCAGTAAAGTAACTTTTGTTAGTGGTGATGTATATGCAGTAACGGCTAGTGATTTTTTTCAAAGGTTAAATCTTTAGTGCTCACTTTATTCCAAATGGCCTATACACGAATTATTCAACTTATACCATGCTCTAAGATTAATACATATTTTGGAAATAGGTTCCTCTCAATGAGATATATAGTAAACATAGAGGGGGTTCGGAATAGCTTTCTGGCCGAAGCCCAATTAAACTTGTTTCGGCCATGTTTTCCATCGTCAAAACAAAGGGGCGTGGCAGTGTGTTGGTTAGGGATAATTACGTTTTGGTGCCGATAATAACAGAAAAACAAAGCTTACGATGCATTGTGTAACGCTATGTGGCATGTAAAGCATATAAATACTTCTCTCTACCATTTAATAATTTAGGAACGAGAATAAATAGTAAATACAGGATGAAAACGATTGACGAAAATGTGCAGGTAGCGAGTAACTGGCTCACAGTTCAAATATATAAATTTTAAAAATGTTAAAGTAAACATATGCGGACATAAAATATACATATTACGCATTTCAGTTCTGTGTAATTATTGTTACATCAGTTTTGTGTATAGTACACTGTGTAAGACTTTGTAAGTTAAGGTTATGTTTATAGGACTACTGGTAAATGTAAATTATAAAACATCTGAACATATGCAAATAAGCCTGCTTTTATGTATACAAATCAATGAAAATAAATACTGCATTCTTATTACTACAAGAACGATGCGTATAATATGTCAACTACATCAACAGTAAACAACTATGCCACCCACCCTAACCCTATTTATGAGCCTCGACCTTATACAAATAAATAGATATTTGCAATTGGTGTGTCGCCATGTAGCGAGATCAATTCTTGCCTGCCTCTCTAGGCTACCATTCCCAAACCCCTCCTGAACCTTCCAAAACTGTTACCATATCATTCTGTAAAATATTCCTCTCACCGAACTCACAAGCATAGACTGTCTAACCAATTCGTTCTCTTCCACCCCACTTGAACCTTCTCACTGGTGTTTATTCTCCCTTATACCCTCCCTTAGCTAGGTGGTAATTTAACCCTTCCAATCTCCCTCTCTAGTCACAAGTATGAACATCCTGACCAGACTTTCATTTCTTCTTCTGTCTTTTAGTGTACTCCATCCCATTTTCTTCAACATTACAGATGGCCTATATATCCCTTCATCCTCCCCATCATATCGCTGCCTTCTTCACCTACTATTTACCCATCCCGTTACCCTCTTTGCACCTTTTGTCGTTCCCGCACCTCACCATATATTAATCCTTCTCTTTGGCAACATATTCCAGTCTATATCATACCATACTATCAAGCAGTATGTATTTTCCTTCTCCTTCCAGTAATGAATTTCTTCATGATTAATTAAATTTTATGTTTCGTAAATTTTGATTTGTGTTGATTGTAAACCAAAAAGTTCGGTACGGTAGCCTACCTACCTTTTATCCTGTCTCATTGCAGCTACCCATAACGTAACAGTACAATTTATCTAAACTGCATAAACAAAGCCTATAGTAGTTGTAGTATGCTTTTATATTATTGCTGTAGTGTGTGCAGCCAAACACTGAGATAGGCATCACAATATGTTGTGGACTGCAGCAATTTAATACATATTTCATGTTGGCGAGAGTACGAATGTTCTCTAGTGATACATTAATCAGATGTAGTTGTAATGGACTAGACAAACAAATACCACAACGATCAATATCCCTAAATATTTCTCACGATTCTCGTATAACCTACATTACAACATGCATCAGCTGACAATGTTTTGACTATCGATAAAATGAAAATATTGTCGTACATAATCGCTCGAGGAAAGTGAAACGCTATTTCGGAAATGAACGGAAAGCAAATTGCTTCGTTAGTAGACTTTGCGTCGATGATACATAATAAGCCTGCTGAAGTTTGTGACAATCAGGCATACCCTGGGGATTGATGAAATATACTCAACAGCAGAATTTTCTATCACTGGAGCACTCTTTACTGTTGTAATGTTCAACACACAACGTCTGACAAACCTGAGAATAAATAATGACATGTGATGTGAATTTGTTCAAAGAAACTGGTCAGGCCATTCAGAGTTGCTGAGTACTGAAGATGTGTTGTCTAAAATGTAATGTACATACACAACATTGTCTCGTATATGCAATCAATACTAATGGAGGGTTTTGGACATGCATAAGTAAATATATCGTTACAAGGATAAAAAATAATTTCTTCAGTAGGGGCCTACTACAAAAACTACATTTTGTATTAAACAATGGGTTAACTCTGCCATATATTAATTACTCATTATCACACTGACTACTTTGAAGAACTCTGAACTGAATTTTAAGATTGTCTATAATTTAAAAGAAAAGTAAATGTAACCCATTGTTTTTACAACTGGCAGTATTGTTTCTTCAATAAAATTAAAAATTATTGTTTTCTAAACAAAAATCTGTTTGTAAGTTCTAAAACGTAACACTTAAATATTTATATAACCGTAATACTGGAAGTATGGGGAGACACAGTGATGGAACAGCAGCCACATTATGTGTTGTGTTATTCTCACTGAACACTGCAACTACTAAGTGCAGGTGGGTCAGGATAAATTGAACACTACTGAAACCATGGTTAGTTTTTTCATTTAGATATAATGATTTATAGTTCCCTGCTAGTTTTTAATATAAACAAACCACCCTAAATAACAACCTAAGTGTATTGAGTATATCATAGCGACGCTGTGTGCCTGTCTAGGATTGTGTAATGTTGGTTACTGGGTTCCGTGGGTGGTGTATGGGTGCCACCTGGGCACGAACCGGCCCAGGTCAGTAGAGCATGAGTCGGGGCATGTGAAGTTCGTGGCGGTCCCTAGACAAGACAGTGTTAGAAAGGGGGGGGAAATTGAGATCACTACAGCTGGAAATATTAAATACTCTATTGGCTCTCTGAGATGTTGGTGGAGTAGGATACGTGATACTACAAGAAATGATGTAGCCGACTCTCGGTGCGTCAGGTTGGCGTAACTGATTTATTACGTTGGTACAGGTTAGTAGGATTATTACATGCACGTTTGCTGAGCAGTTTAGGGTACCCTAACAGGGAGATACAAGGGTGGTGTGGCACACTCTGGTGGAAGTGCGTAATGAATAGGCACAAGTCTCTCTTCTGTGCACGTGGTCCATGTGTTCGCGCTAGGCAGCAGCGTTCACTAGTAATAGTGCTGTGCTACATCTTTGTTGGTTGCGGGAGTAGGCACATTCCTTAAATGTTAAGTTTATGTATCTGGACCACGTGGTGGGAATTGCAGACAAAAAGAACACTTGCATAACTCAGTATGTTACTATTATACTCCCAGCGGGGGCGTGAAACGATTAGTTAAAAAATTATCAGGTTAAATAAAATAAAATACAGCACTAGCAATGTCAGTTGAATCAGTCCCGCGGGAAGGAGCTTGCCACACACACATCCACCGTGAAGTCAAAACATTGCAAAAGTACCGCCCACTGGATGAGTTTGCCCCTGCGCCCCTGCATGGCGTCTAGCCAGGTGAGGCACTTGTTCGTGCGCATAATGAATTGTCTCCTTTGTAGGTAGTGCCTGAAAAGGCGCAAGGCCCATAATATGGCGAGGCACTCCCTCACATTGATGTGGTACCGACACTCCACATCCCCGAACTTTGCATTGCCATTACAGACAATGAGCTGGTATAGGACCACGCCTGCCCCTTCCATTCTGGCATCTGTTTGCATGTACAGCCTCTTCTGACTTTCAATGAGTGAGAGGATATAGCATTTACGAAAGGCTGTTTAGGCTCGCCGAACGCACGTTGTGCGACCTCTGTACAGCGGTATCGTACCTGCAGTAACAACAAGTAGGTCAGCTGTGTCGTGACTTGTGAGAATTCCGGGATATAGTTCCAGAGCCAGTTGGCTACTTCAATGAACCTTTGGAGCTGCTTGCATGTCCGTGGCGGTTCGGCTTCTGCCATCTTCGCGAGGTGGGTCGGGTGTGCATAGTTCCCTGCCGCGCATACATGATCCAGAAAGTCCAAGTTTTCTGTCCCTATATGACACTTGGTCAGCGACACTACAAGATGGTAGGTCGCTAAGCTCTCCAGCACTAGACACAAGTGGCGCATGTGTTCTTCCCAGTTCCGGGACCACACAATTATGTCGTCCAGTTACTCCGTTACAAATTCGCCTATGTATCCCTCCAGGACCTGGAACATCATATACTGCGTCGATGGCGCACATTTAAGGACAAAAACCTTGATGCGGAATTGAAAGCACCTTCCGTCAGGGATGGTAAATGCTGTCTTTTCCCGGACCTGCTGTCTGATGGGGACCTCCCAGTAGCCCGCCTTTAAGTCTAACATGGAAAATACTTTCGCGTCCTTTAGGCTAGCGAGCGCTTCATCAACACTAATCTGCAGTGAAGTGCACACTCTCTGTCACTGCATTCACCGGTCTGAAGTCCACACAGAATCTTGTGCCCCCATCCTCTTTTGACACTAGCACAATCCGCGAGTTGTACCTACTGACCAACGGCTCAGTTATCCCTTCCTTAAGCATCACTTCCACCTGTTCTTTAATGACGCGCTGTTCCTCGAACCCATACGCTCTCGGTTCCGCGTACATTGTCTCGTCACTTCCATTGGGGATAACGTGCTCAGCCACCGTGGTGGTGTGAAGCAGGTCGGAGAAGACGAAGACACCCTGCCGTTCCATAGCACTCATTCTACTGTGTCGCGGTACATCTCTGGCACTTCATGATTTAGGTCGGCAAGTGTAACACAAGACTCTGGTAAAAAAGGTGTCTCACTCACTACATTGATGGTCCTCCACTCGACCACTCCTAGGTGAATCCGTCGGACGGTGAACTTGATGACGGCCTACTGTGTGCTCAACCAAGGTTGGCCCAACACCACCTCCTCCCACCAGCCACTCACCACCACTGCCGTCATGGTCGAGACCTGGTCCCGCATGTGGACGGTGATGTATGTTGTGCCCGAAGTGCACCTCATACCATTGTGGGTTGCCAGCTGCAGGATAGCTAGTTCGTGCTGGGTGTGCCCGGCGTGCGCCAAGCCTGACTCGATGAAGGTGTGGTTGGACGCCGTGTCCACGAGCGCCACGACACTTCGGCCTTTCACTTCCACGGCGATCCTCACCAGCTGATCCCTGGTGCCGGTTCTGTCGATGTTGGCTTGGTTGCAGATGGTCGCATCCGAAGGTGGATTCGTGACTACGGGGAGTACAATGTAAGGTCGGGCTCCCCGACTTACTCGTTTCCCTCCGGCTGGAGGTTCGAATTGTGTACTGGGCCGTCTTTGTGCCAATGCAGGGTTGGTTTTTGGCATATACGATATTGTGACTGCGGTCCATCAGGGTGCATCTTGGAATGTTTCCGCCAGTCTCTCCCTGTCGGTCCTCTATTCGTGCCAGCTCCATCGCCAGGCTGTCCACAGGTCGGCTTAGCCTCGGGTCACCTTGTCTCGGGCTGAACAGGTGTTTGAGGCCCCACTCCGCAGTGGTGGATCGGCGCACGTATCTCTCTACTGATTCGCCTGGAACCGGGCTGAGAAATGGTTGAATTAACTCATTTGTCCGTCATGTTACATCTGGTAGTGCTTCGGCTAGTGGTGCTTCTGGATTCACTCGTCGGTAAAGGTTCAGCTTCTTGGCTTCTGAGAAGTGCTCCCTTAGGCTCGTTGTGAATTCTTCCCACGTCGCACCAACACTCTTCTACAAGTACCATTACTCGTGTGCCTGACCACGAAGTTGCGCCGCTACTCTCTCAGCCCACTCCTCTTCTGGTATGTTGTACCGGCTCAGCCTTGCAGCGCATTTGCCTACAAACTGCGTCAGGTCCTCAACGTTACTGCCTGAGTACTCTGGCGGTGGCGGCAAGTCCTCCCGTATTCCCGACACTATGTATCACTGTTTGTCACCTCCTGCTGCCACATTATCCTGTCGCTCGTGTGCACCGTCGCTTGCGGTACGTGTGCTCACAACATCGGTTTGCTAGCAAGAATCTCGGCGTGGTCACGCGAATGTCGCAGCTCGGTTGGTCAGCTCTCTGGCGCCGGTGTCCGTTGACATGCCAAGCGAGGCGCGATCCTGTGGCATGTTCCGTCGATCAGCGCACGGTCTGCATGCAAAGATGCCTTCTCCGAAGGTTCATATTTCGAATGCTTGGGCGCACTGTCTCTGTCTCACTGTGGCACACATCACACACATCGCGATCTCGTATCCCATCACTGGACAGTTCTTGGCGTCACAGTGGGTGCGCCCCAACCACTCTGGCATCCTCTCGCGGTGTTCCAGTCACTGGCGATTTGGCATCGATGTTGTGTCTGGCCATTGGCACCTGCACGTAAAGCTAACTAACAAGTCCTCCAGTTTCACTGTGTCCAGTCTCGGTAGCTCGCACCATGTGCACACTACTTCCTGAGCGCTGAACATGTTGGCCGTGGAGTTAGCCTGCTCTTACATGTGCTCTACGCTATTGTTGTGCGTGGCCAGCCGGTCCTGTTATCACTGCTTGGCGGAGGAGAAGAGGGGGGTGGTGGTTCCCATGCATGTTCGTTTGCTTCCCTGCCTGCTGTCTGCCACGCTACCTGCCCGCTCAGTCTTCCTACGGTATACACAACTGTTCTTTGCCAAACAAAAAAAAATATGTGACTGTTCGTTAAAGTTCCTGATCTGGCGCTTCTTCGTCGCCTGATTGGCTCCCAACATTATGAATTTACTCTGCCAAAGCGTTGGATGCCATATGTCGTAGTGTGCCTTTCTAGGAGTGCATGATGTTGGTTACTGGGTTCCGTGGGTTGTGTATGGGCGCTACCTGGATATGAGCTGGCCCAGGTCAGTAGAGCATGAGTCAGGGCATGTGACGCTCGTGGCAGTCCCTAGACGAGGTGGCAATAGAAGGGGGGATTGATGAAACTAAACTATATCTGTAAATATTAAATACTCTGGTGACTCTCTAAGATGTTGGCGGAGTAGGACATGTGATACTACAGGAAATGATGTAGGCGACTATCGGTGAGTCAGGTTGGCGTAACTGATTTATTATGTTGGTACAAGTTAGTAGGATTATTACTCACACGGTTGCTGAGCAGTCTAGGGTACCCTAACAGGGAGCTACAAGGGTGGTGTGGCACGCTCTGGTTGGAGTGCGTAATGAATTGACATAAGTCTCTCTGTGTGCATGTGACCCATGTGTTCGCGCTAGGCGGCAGCGTTCACCATTATAGCACTGTGCTACGTCTATGTTGGTTGCGAGAGAAGGCCCGCCCCTTAAATGTCATGTTTATGTATCTGGTCCACATTGCAGGAATCGCAGACAAAAAAGAACACTTGCAAAACTCAGTATGTCACTATTTTACTCCCCGCAGGTGCGTGAAATGTTTAGTTAAAAATGATACGGTTAAGTTAAATAAAGTCTTACAGCACTAGCGATGTCAGTTGATTCAAGATTGCAGTTCAGCCCTGCGGGAAGGAGTTCATCATACACACGTCTGCCCTGCACTATGTCTGGAGGTCCACTGTCATGGCCGCTGGAAAAACGGGACGTTCACACTGCTTAGCAACTAACGCTCAGCAACTACCCTCTTAAACTATAGCAAGACATACATCACAATTCACTGAAAATATTACTATGTTTTCTACGCATGCATAATTCTGTTCACTACTGTTCTTATTAAGTAATCAAACACTCAATCGGCTAGTTTGGCCAGTCGCTTATGACGTCAATTCTGGATGACCGCTCACAGATGTAGCTGTGTGGGCGAGCGGGGAGGTGGCACTGGATAGTACCCTGACGCACTGAGGGGTGGATCACACTCGCCGGGTAACCTTGACCCATACAAAAACTGTACTGCCCTCGTGGCCGGCCACTGTACGCCGGCACCATTGCGCATGCCGTGGAGCGGGTCCCAGGAGCAAGGCCTTGTCGTGTGTTGGCGTTTGGGCTCACGCAGTACGATGACAATAGGTACTCAAAAGTTTACTTCTTAAGTCACAAATATTTGCTAAATATTGTTCTAGACACAATGGTCTTCAGAAGAGCTCACTGTATCGCCAACCACTTACGTTTATGTACACCTATGCAATGTGTAGAGGCTATACAAGTTACACATTTCCAGCTAGCTCGCATGAAGATATCATTTTGGGATATGTAACTTGCAAGATAAGCTTTTGTTACATATTTTGTATTTCATACATACATGTTCAACAAAATCATTGATTATACACCTATAGCAGTAATATCACAGTTTCCAAATAAAAAGTGATAATTATTGCTTACTATCTAAACATTTTCTCTTCACAAGAACTTGAAAAAAAACGGCATTGCATTAACAGAAGTTTCATAAAAACAGAAGCACTCGAATGGTTGAGTAGGTTTTTTTTATTCAATGTTGTATCACATGTTGCAGATACACATTCCACAAGATGGGTAATGAATTGTTTTCGATTATTAATTTTTTTAGAGTAAAAAATGTTTAATTAATAAACTTGTCTGTATTTCACAACCGTTAAAAGCTGAAATGTGTACATGTAAATGTAAATAATTAACGTCTATTAAACGCTGGATACAAATAAAGATAACCAAATTCTATGTTAATTCAGTTTTACCTACACGAAAATTGTCCAATGCGCATGAGCGAATGGCGTAGATGGACCTGCGTCGAGCCATTTACTAGTCGCAGATTATCAGGCATTTTGCACCATCATATGACCAGTTGCACAAGCATGTAACTTATGTATATTTAATTCCAAAACAACACAGTGCAAGTGCAAATTTTGCGCTGCACCTCTCAATAGCGATATTTAGATATTTAATCGGCCCCCAGGAACCAATACAAAGCGGCCATTTCCGTATTAATTACATCAGAAGGTACAACACAAACAGACAGACTTGCATTAAAAAACATCAGAATTTTTTGTTGCGATTTCTTGTTTGTTTGTTTATTTTATTGAATCTGTAAGATCTTTTCAATACACAATAATACAAAGATATTGGACAAGTCATAAGGATTACATAATAAAAAGAAAACTTATACATTTATAACGATTACACATGCTTATACAGACACTGCTGTCTTATAAGGTATATGAATTCATGTTGAATCTTCATCAGCTCCTTTTGTACACCAACTTTATACATTCATTGTTTTGGAAATCTTAAGCAGAAAACAGGAATGAGAAGCAGAAGAAAAAAAATAAGAGATTTCTATTGTAAATTTTAGTAGGGCTCACGTTCATTCTTCACTATAATTTCAAGTACAACGAAAATGGATCCACATATCACACAGAATTCCATTTTTTACTACGATCTTACACTTTTTACATTTATCATCTTGTTTAATTCTAATTTTATTATCCTCTGCAAAAGCAATTTTCTCACCAGCTACCAAGTTTGAATCGTAGAATGAGTTCTAAACAAACCATCTATAATGAAAACAATGGGTTTTACTACAATAAATTCGGAAATTATAATATAAAATACAGAGAGTTTATAGATAGTTTTTTAAGGAGAAATCTGATTATAAATGAATACTTGGCAGAAGTTACGATTGGTAAGAATGGCAATAATAATCAAGATCCTTGCAGTTGAACTATCGCCTGGTGGCAAGTCCACATCCTCCCACTCACTCTCCCTCCAGACCCCTTCTGAACTTACCCACGCTCTCAACCATTACCAGCTCCTCCCTCTGCATGTTCCACACCCTCACAGACCTGACCATCATTGACTGCCTACCCCTCTCCATCCTCCATCAAACTCTTTGGAGGTTCTCAGTGTTGTTCCCTCTGCCTCTATAATCACTTCTGATCACCTTCCCCATCCTCCACACCCCTCACCAACCTAACAAGCCTCTCCACTCTTCGCCTGTCCTTCAAAGTACTCCAACCCAATTTCTTAATCATTACTGATGGCCTGAGGTTTCCTTCATCCTCACCTTCTTGCCCTTGCCTTCTCTACCTGCCCTTCACCCATCTTGCTGCCCTCCTCTGAACCTTTTCCAGCTCCTGCACATCTCCTGCATTGTAAGGATCCCACTCTGCTGCTGCATATTCCAGCATTGGGCGTACCATCGTGATGTACACTTTTTCTTTCACACCACCACTGGCCCCATTTAAGACCCTTCCCAGCATTTCCAGGGCCCTACTTCCCTTAGAAACCACTTTTCCTAATTGTCCCTTCCATCAAAGGAATTCCTGTAATATTACTCCCAAGTACTTGTATTCCTTCACCTCTCCTATCTCCTGCTCTCCCCATCTGTACCTGACCCTGCTATTTACCTTCTTCCTAGTAAATCTCACCACTTTCGTCTTTCACTTTACTAGCTGCTGTACATTCAAATACCCGATTAATGTCCGAATACAATACATAATTACCAGCAACCAACTGTATCTTGCCCCCCTTTCCCAATCCCGTGTCATTTGCCATCGTGGTAAACAACAAGGGATCCAGCACACTTTCCTGTGGTACCCCTGACATTACTATTCCTTCCTTCGACAAGGTGCTCCCCATCTTGCTTTCTGACTCCTTCCCAGGTGCATAATTTTTTTTTGGGGGGGGGGGGG
>PNEQ01013334.1:0-18938 GCA_003012365.1 Medauroidea extradentata
TATATATATATATATATATATATATATATATATATATATATATATATATATATATATATATATATATATAGAGACACACACACACACACACATACACAGGGTGGCCACTCATTGCAACAAAGAAAATTCTCTGATTTTTCCCTGATAGAAAACCAAAAATTTCCCTGATTTTTGCAAGTATGAAAACAACATTTTGGCATATTATTCACCATATTTTCCAATAAATGTAAATATTTTAAGTCCTTCTTGACACTACTATCAGTGAACAAAAAAAAAAATTGGCAGAAATAACTATGAACTTGACAATGGAGTATAAACATACCTACATAACGGTAATTTTTTCAATGAAAATGTTATAATGCTTTCGAAACTCCATTATATTCCTTCCTATGACTTTTGCGGAAGCTAAAAATGAAAGAGACAAGAAAATTCCCTGACATTTCTCAGATGAACTAAAAATTCCCTGACATTTCCAGGTGACCACAATTTCCTTGATAATTCCAGGTTTTCCAGGTGGGTGGCCACCCAATATAAACACACACAGACACAAAAATCTGATCTAACACAAGTGGGCTGCAGCTCGGAGACGAGTTCTCTCCAAAGTCTAATACTTTCTGAACTTTCTAACCCTTCCTCACAGTCACAAACTCCTCCCGTTATACATTTTATTCCCTCACCGGTCTAACAAGTATAGACTGTTTACTACTTCATTCTGTTCTCGTACACCCACCGAATTTCTTAACAATTTTTTCCTCTTCCCTTATTAAGCTGACAACCAAATCTCTCCCAACTTCCCTCTCTTTACCATCCTGTACATTCTGAATTATTGAGCCTCCAACAATTCAGTCTTTTCCCTGTCATCTGCTGCAGTCCAGCTGTTAGTAGGTACCCCTAAATGGTGGGACCGCTTTCCCTTCAACCCTTACCAATCGAAGGTACACAAACAATTTTCCCCATTCCTTGCCCTTCCCTTCCTCAATCAAACTCTCTAAATACCTATTCTTCAATCTTACTTTTCAACTTCCTTTCTGTTTCATAGCAGGGGTGGATCCAGGGGGGCCAGGCCCCTGCCCCTCTTGACCATTAATGTATAGTTTATCCTTAAAATATTAAAAATTTTTAAAGTGGCATATTAAATATTTTGCACCTTAAAAACAAAATTATTGCGGTGGGAACCTCCAGACCTCTCTTTTTCTATTGGTGTGTGGGTATATTTACTTTAAGAAATGGGCTGTCTCCAAAATGTACATCTGGATCAGCTCCTGTTTCACAGATTCCCTGGTTCTTTGCATTCCACTGCAACTCCTCTTAGCATGCAATTGCCTACATTTTCTCTTCAATCTTATGGTTTCCTGCCCATAATATATTATAGCAGATCTTCCCTAGCCGTAACCTTTGAGGTACATACAAATTTCTCTTGCTTACATTTATAAGGTCCTATCCTTATGATTTCTCTCCACACATCATCCACAAATGTTTCTCTAGCCCACTTTTCAAAACTTTCCTTTAGAAAGTTTTTTTGCACTCTTGCTGTTACAATGTCCATATTGACAATCCACCATCTCTTTATTTTGTTCCACGCTAATCTCCCCCAGTCCTATTTCCGCAATGGAAATGTCATCACCACTTAAATTCATCCAGGACTACCGCACAACTAACACATTCCCTGGCGTGAACGATAGCACATCCAGCACTGAACTTTAACCATTCTCATTTCTTCTTTTAGGAATTTCCACTGCCTGCACTAAACCCCTATTAAGGGGCCTCCCTACCAGTGGTTCAAGTGCGTTGCACCAAGTTACAGCTATTTTTTTTTGACAAAACTATTTAACGTGCATTATACATACTTTTATATCTACAAAAAGAACACACACATCAAACTATGTCGCTATTGTTTTAAAAATTTGGCACATTTATTAGAAATATCTTTTTCGGGCCCCTCAAAATGGCCTAAAGTGGGTTTTCCAGACTGCTGTGTCTGTAAAAATAACAACTGGAGTCGAAAAACACAACTGTAGAAAACAAGTGTTAGACTTTGAACTATCCTGCCCACAAATAAAAGTCCCATAGGAAAAAGGATAAGAGTAAAGCACTGCACGCCAGCTGAGTGGCTTGTGTGGAGAGGCGATAATACATTACATACGCAGTTTAACAACACTCGTATAACTCCTGCCTCACACACACAAACGCTGTCTATCTAGGGAGGCTGCTTAATAGAGATGCCATTCTCTGCATCACTGTATCTATCCCCTCTGCTCATTCTAGCCATTGCATACCTGGCATTTTCAGATTACAGTACCTGCTATGACAACTTGTCAATCCTCTACTTGACCATCTCAATAGCCTGCTACCCCTGTGCTGCTGGTTTATGTACTGCCAGTTGTGTGATATTATTGCCGCACCCACTTCAATTTCCATCAGCTTTACGTCTTTGCTGACCCATTGTAAAGAATCTTTTAGTTCCACCCTTAAACACACCATTATGCCACCCCTTCACACATCCCGGTCTCTTCTGAACATGATGAACATAATATAGCTACATTCACTGTCGAGCACCTCTTCACTCCGCCATGTCTCCACTGCTAGTACCATTACATACCCTCCACATCCTTGAACCTTACCCCAGGAACTTTCCAACTTGCTGCAGATACTCCTACACCTAACAACCATCATTCTATCGCTACGTTCTACCGGTAAATATCCAGTTTAGCTAATTATTGTGTACAGGCTAAACTAATGATTTTAGACATATAGCCTAGTTTATTGATGAAAAATGTTTCTAGTGACATTCTAAGTAGGTCCTATGTAATAATTTTTTTGTTAGGTTATAGGCTAAGTTACATTAGGTTAGGGTAAGTTAGGTAACCTAACTTTACCTAACCTAATGTTAGGTTAGGTCAGGTTAGGTTACCTAAACTATATGTCTAAAATCAATAGTTTGACCGGTACACGATGAGTAGCTACTCTTGATTTTTACCCTTGAAACAGCGTAACAACCGGTACTAGTGTATTTTGTTAACTGTAATTGTGCATGAGCATAAACTTCACTGATCTTAACTTTCAAGGCACATTTATACGGCTTATCAAAATACTGTGGTGGTCATCTGGTGACAGTCAGAAGACTGTCGGTGAAAGCAAATACGGTCACTATATTTTGTGAAAGTTAAATGCTGGCCAACTACACGAACACCCACCACCAACGATGACTCAGATGTCACTGTTAAAATTTCCAATAAAATGTCGAATTGACGAGTGGACACTGACAGACATAACCATCATAATGTAGCAGGACTTACATCATACTATTTCAACATATAATTACTTGCAGCCCATAATAATGTAGCCAAGATACATAGTCTTATGTATGGAACAAATTCATTGTCTGCAAAATCAAGCCAGTAATAATTATTATCCAAAGAAAAGAATGTACTAATCTAGTCTGCCTTTTATACAGGCAGCTAGAATAAAGATTACCCGTTGTTCACGTAAGTTCGGAGGAAATCTTCGACGCTGTAAAACACCCCGGAGGAAATTCAACCGTGAGAACCACCACACTGTCGGTTTGTACACTTCATTAGCTTCACAACCACTCGTTTCACTTGCTCGAATTTTTTTAATTTCTGATAAATACTGAGTGCGTAATGTATTAAATTTTTTAGTAACCTCATTACAATTTAAACCTGTATTCAAAACATCAACTTCCGACACCACCTGCTGCAATGCACTTCTTCGGGAAATTTTGTGGTGATACAGTGGATTTCTTACGTTCCACAAACACTCCTTTTTCTTGTAAGAATCTATTAGCATTTCAACAGTTTTTCTATCCCACTCAAACGACATACTAAACTTTTCTTACACAATACCAATTTGCCTCAGAAATCGAACCAAAACTCTCGCTTTTCAAATACAAAATTATGTAAACAAACAAAATTCATAGATTTCTAAACGAGGAAGTCCCAGTCAAAGATATTGTCTCAACACAAACCAAAGATGTTAGGAACGATACCAACCCTCTATGATACCGACCATGGCCTCTTCTAAGACCGTGATACCGACTGTACCAACATTAAAGTAATATTATTTATGACCACGGCTTCGGAAACAAATGTCTCAAGTTGATTGATTTTGTTAAAGATATGGCCACTTGTGTAACTAGTACATCAGTCATATTTTAGCACAGCTAAGACAGGCGTTATTGAAGCATTTGTAATCCAAATTATGTATTCTGATGTATTGGGTAAGATGTCCTTTGCAAACATCCACATGAAAAAAATATTGCTGTTGTTTTTTCTAACAAACCATAGTTATAGATTACAAAGTTTTTTTTATGGAAGTGTAGTAAATGAACATCGCCTGTGAAGTGACAATTTTGTACTACTTACCATATCAATTTTGACATGGTTACAGGGGCAGGATATGCCAGGACATTAGGTACCTGCAGTCTGCATTGTTGTTGTGGGTCGACAACCAGTAGGCCATCGCTGGCTCCGTATTGTTTTAGTGAAGTCCTGGATGCTGGTGGTATTTCTTCAGAATCGTACCACACCTATGACTCAACAATGGTGCATTCTCGGAGAGATCGACACTTCAGTTAGTGAACCTGGTACGTGAATTATGCTGTAGCATGGTACAGAAAGTACATTTTCTCGAATAACTCTTAAAATTTTTTCCAATGATTTTACCTATTAAAGAAGGCACACTTCAAACTGTGTCCGTGTTGATTTAACAATGCTGTCCAATAATTAAAAACACTGTTATCAAGTTCCTCAAAAGTGCTAAAAATGAGTCTTGCAGGTTGTATGTATGTACGTATTTATTATTCCGCTGAACTACATTAAGTACATAACAGTACAGTAACATAGGAATTCGTCAAGTTTACAGCAATTAAAACCCTATGTACAAGAAATATATACAAACCCTCATTGAATATACAGTATAAGTACACCAGGTGATGTACAAGTACAACATCAAGGAGAAGAATAATTATAAAAACTAAATTGTATACAAAAAAATTACTCCAGCAATTGCAGTAGCGCAATATTAATCACTTTGAATAATTAATAATGATAATATAATCATAATGGCCATAAATTAGTTTAAGAATATACGAAAATGAAAAGATACTGACATAGTGAGCCATTTTTCCAACAATTCCATTAGGTACTATCTTGCAATCACTTTATACAATATTAAATGAACATAATTACTTTACAATGACTCAAGTTATTTACAAGTACATAATCACAGTAAAAAGTTATAACATTGATAGAAAATCATTGAATTTTTTCCTTAGTGAGTGCATCATTACAATCAATTTCTTTTTAATCAAATCACTTGACAAGGACTTTAGTTGTTTACAATGGAGCATCAATATACTTTTAAAGGTACACAATGAATGTGATAATCTGTAGAAAAATGGTCAGTTAATATACAGTAAACAATGTTATGTTTCCTAAAATCCTTTTCTTTTATCCTCCACCTCTGTAAAAAATTCTTTCAGTGTATAAAAGGGATGGGTTAAGAGCACTGCTTTAATGTGAGATTTAAATTTATTGTTACTTTCTAGCATGGTTACTGTATCAGGAAGTGTGTTATAAAGTAATCTCCCCATATGATGGATTTCCTTTTCAAATTGATTAGATTTATGTAGAGTTGGTCTCAGAGTATCAGCTCCTCTGGTATAGTGAGTGTGAATTTAATAAAAGTTAGGTAGTATACTCAGATTAACAAATTGGTTTCTACATGTAGAGTTTCTTGTGGCTTTTGTAATAATGCGAACTGCAGATTTTTGTAGTTTAAGGACTTTTTCGTTTCTCACGCCATTTCCCCAAATTTCAATGTTGAAAGACATGATTGAGTGGAAGTATGCATAATACACCGTTAACCTGATTTTTTGGTCAACAAAATTTGAGATGTGTCTCAGGGCGAGACACAGTGAATTTTATCTTTTTACCACATAAATAATGTGCCCAGTGAATTTAAGTTGTTTATCTATGTGGACACCTAGAAATTTAGTGTTTGAAACTTGTGAGATTTGATAATTGTCTACTTTTACGTCAATACCAGAGTTGATTTTGCATTTAGAGTTTTTGAACTCTGCATTTGTCATGGTGACTTTTTTATAAACTGGTATGATCTTGGCAAGTTTCAAACAGTTTGGTACAATTTCTTTCACCATTGCCTCATTGATGAGGGCTACTAACGGTTTAACAATATAATATTTAGCCAGATAATAATTTTGTTGGATATTCCGTACACTTCTATTGTGCTGGTATCTTTTAATTTCTGTATTAAATCTAAAATTTCCAGCTCGGTTGTAGGAAAGAGAAATGTAGAGTTAGGGTTAGCTTCTTGTTTGAGTCTTAGTTGATTTAATGCATTGGATGATGATCTGTTGTTACTGGAATTTAACTTTTCACTTGTGTCGGTGAAATGTGTATTCAATGCCTCTGCTATTTCTTCACCATCAACTATCTCATTTTCACCTATTTTTAGTTTAGTAATGTCACCAGTATTTTCATAAGATTTATCCAATTCCCGTTTTATAATATTCCAAGTAGTTTTTGTTTTGTTATTACTTTTCTGTATTACTTAATCTAAGTAAACTTTCTTAGCTTGTTTGATCAGTATCCTATACAATTTTTAACAGTTTTTATAATAATCTTGCATAGTTTTATTAACATTGGGACATTTAAGTAGTTTACATAGTAATCTCATTTTTTGCTGGACACTATTATGCCTTTCGTAAGCCAAGGATTTTTTTTTTAAATTGTTAATTATTAGTTGCTGCATGGGAAATGCTTCATCTGCGTATGAGGTTGTAATTTTTATTAAGCTGGTAAATTTGTTGTTAATGTTAGAGGAACTGTGGATACCAGACCAGTTTTCTATTTTTAACCTGCCTAAGAAGACATCTTTAGAGAAATCATCATAGTTCCTATATTTGATAACCGTGTTAGGGGCTGGGGTATTCCTCTTTACATCAATATGAATTTTTAGCATCGCATGGTCTGATAAACCGTAATCTTTCACCATACTGCTATAATTTTTGGGGTCAAAGTTGGTAATTATATAATCTAAAGCTGATTTGGAAGTGCTTGTTATTCGTGTAAATTCTCAGATTGTGTTGTGAAGACCATATGTGCTTAGAAAACTAGTAAGTGCATATTTCATGTTGTGTTCTTTAGCAAAGTCAATATTAAGGTCACCACAAATTATTATTTTGTTTTTACCCTTGTCCCAAGCTCTTTTTACAATTGATTCTAACTGTTTGAAGAAGGTATTTATATTAGCATTAGGTGTTCTGTATATGTTTATCAGGATACATTTACAGTCATCTAGTTTAAGTTCTATCGCAGAACATTCAATTTCTTTTTCACAACTTAATGATACAAGGTCATGTCTATTTTTAAATTTAGTAGATTTATCAATATTCTTATCAACAAATATGCAACTTCCTCCTCCTCCTCCAGATGTACTTCTACTAAAATTAGATGCAAGACTAAAATTATTTAATTGATACAGACAGATCTCATCTTCTTTTAGCCAGTGCTCAGAAATACATATTATGTTAGGCTGAAGATGACATTCATTGTCCCCTATAATTACTTCGAGATCAAGAATTTTATTTCTTAATGACTGCAGTTTTTGATGCACAATTTCTAAATTACGTAGTTTACTGAAAGCATTATTAGATGAGTTATAACTAATGAACACATTTTTTGGCCCAGAAGGCTTGTGTGTATTGTTAACACTCGACTGGAACATACAAGGAGGGCCAGTTATAAGTTTTTGTATCTTTAGTGTTAGCCACAACATTTACTGGATTAACACAAGGTTTCATTTTAGCTTTGAGTACCCACTTATCTAACCAAGTGGGTTTAGTCACCTCATTAGGGTTCTGCTTGTCCCTAGTGTCTACACCTGGATCCACAGTACTAGCTTGAGTGATTTTGGTAGCTAACCATTTCTCAAGTAGAGTGGGTTTGGATTTTTGGCCTTTCAATATGCTAATGATGTCACAAATTTCTTTAGCAACATGGGCTTTGCCTGAGTCATTTAAGTGCAAACCGTGTGTGGTATGCATGCATCTTTCCAAGTTATTCACATCAATACATTTCACATTTGGACACTTAGAAAAAGACCTGCATGGATTTTATTACCTCGAGTGTCTCCACGATAACAACCTGCACACCGCAATAATCGGAGAGCAGTGTAAGCTGATATAGCAGCGGCAATAACAAAGAGGTTCGGCGTACATTGTGCCGCCCATGTGCGGTGGCGACCACCAGCACCCAATATCGGGTAACAGAAGGAGATATCATGGTCTGGAATGTTCCTGTTCATTCTTTATCTCTCCAGGTGGTGCTTGACCTTGAAGCAACGCCTTTCCAGGAGGTTGGAGATCAGCGACTTGCCGAGAGAATTCGAGATGTTAGAGTGAGTATAGGCCACAAAAGATTCATCGGTATTCTTTCATTATGTCCATCATTTCAACTGAAAAACATGAATAATTATGACAGTTTTGCCTTAGGAAGAATTTATTAAAGAACCACCATAGCAATTTATTTTACCTGATGATTTACAGGATGTGGACAATTCAACCTTGTATTAAATTTAATGATAAAAATGTTTGAAATTTACAAAAATAATGGAATAAAAATTAGATTACAAATTTGTACTAAAACTTTTGAACAAGAATTATATAAAAAATGTATAGTATATACAAATAAAAATATAAATATTAATTCCTTAGATCATTAATGTAAAGAAATTATATTTATTGATAATATGCTTGGAGTTATGAATAAAGAAGATAAAAACATTAATTTATTTATTTTCAGCTAGTTGACCGAGAAAAACATCAATTTTATTTTTAATACAATGATTCACTAAAATATTTAATCTTTTGTAAAATAATTTGTAATTATTTAATTTCTTTAACTTTTTTTAGAAGAAGCAAATACTATTTGTTCTGAATTATTAGGAAGTATTTTACATCCTTCAGAACTAATACAAAAATTTGAACATAATCAATATTTTAGTTTACATGTGATTAAAAAAAAGAGAGAAATATGAACGTTTATGAAATTGTTAAAGTTCCAACACACACATTTTATAAAAGTATTGGTGATTTATTAGATCAATATTGAATTTTTCTTGTTGAAAAAAGAAGGCAATGATTCTGAAATTACAGGTAGTGAAATTTTAAACATTTCTAAAGAATTAGAAACATTTGGTTTACTTAAAATAAAAATATTTTTTATAAAATAGATTTATATCTTAACTTATTATAATTTTTATTGGTTTCTAGTATGAATTAAGTTATTTTATTTAATTTTGCTTGATTATTTGACTTGGTCAGATCAAGCACCCCCAGCACGCTATTAGTTTTTAAACAAAATTGACCTAATCTACTATAAGTAAATAAAGATTTCTTTGCATGATGAATCATCCTTTGTTTAAACATTTACGAACAAACGAATCTGAACACACACACACACACACACACACACACATATATATATATATATATAATTTTAAATTTACGCTATTTTTAACAAAATCATAATTCATCATTAATAATTATTTTTTTTTCCATTTACTAAAAAATTTATTGGTTTGCAGTATAGTTTACAGGTTATGGCATATTTAAAATATAAAAATTTTTAATGTGTCTTTACTTTTTTATATGTTAATATTTTGAGCCATTTGAACAGCCGTTTGAACTGTTTGAACAGCAGTTTGAAACGTTTAAATATATTTTTAAAAAATAAAACTACACTCTTAGACTGTAGTAAACGTTCAATTATTTTTCATGTTTTTTTGTTACTTTTTTCTGGTACATTACTCAATAAACTTTAATCAACAGTATCTTTAGGATTTATTAACATTCTAAAATTAAAATTTTCACACAATTCAGCTAATGTAACCTTTTTGATTAAAATTTAATATTTAAAAACTTTATTGAAAATCGGGTTTGAAAAGTTTTTTTTTTTTTTTTTTTCAAATAATTTTTTTTTGTAAAAAAATTGTCATATTTTCTTTAATACCTAAACCACATTTTCGTTTAATATACGTTATTGTTGAAACTAAACCAAATTCAATTTTTTTCTTTGAAATTATTGGAAGAATTAAACACTTGTGTAGTTTTACTTTGTAGTATTTCATCAGCTCTATGTCTAGGTTTAATATTTTTATTTTATTCATAATCAATATCATGAAATAATGCAGCTTCGTCAACTTTATTTACTGGAATTTTGCCTTTTTCAATATTTAATAATAAATTATTATTTATTTATCCAATTTACCATATCGCCACACGTTTTATTATTATAAGAATTATTTTTTAATCTCAAATTTGGAATAGACATTTCAAATAGTAAAATTTTTAGAATTATTACACTTTAATGATTTAAATTTTTAGAATTCTTAAATTTTAACATTCCGAGACATTTCAATTAATTTTTATTATTTTTCTCCATCGACATTTTTTGCAGATTTTGTTGTTACGGATCACCATTATTTAAATAAACAACTTTTTTTTTGTGATATTGCTTTACCCGTTTTTAATTAATTAAGTCTCCAGTTAATTTTTTAGATTCAGATGCTAATTAATTTACTTGTATTGGTTTTCCTTCTTTATATAGTTTTTTTTCTAAAATATCATTTTGTCTAATTCTTTGGGCAAGTAATTAATCATTTGTTTTCTTATTATTAACAGTATTGGCTGTACCTGATGCTGCTTGAATTTCACTAAGAATTAAAGGAATAATAAATCCTCATTTTTTAGAGTTTATTTCAAATTTTTCAATTTCTCCATTTTGCAATTGTGTAACATTAGTTTTTTCAAATGTGTTTTGCTATACATAATTTATCAGTATTTTTTAAGTTCTCTATTTGTGTTTTAGTTAAATATAAGTTGATTATAATGGGACCACTTTCTAATTTAGATATAGTAAAATTAATTAAATATTATAGAATCGATTCTTATTTTACGGGTGTAAGTTGTAAAGATATTTATATGGAAGAAATTAATGATACCGTATCAAATAAAAAAAATTTGAATTATTGATTTGGAATATTAAAATGATTTAAATGTAACACATTGGGTTTATTAAATAAAATCGTTTTCAGCTGTTTATTATTTTGATTCATTTGGTGTTCAACATTATCAACAATTTATTGATTGGTGTAAACAAATATTATATGTTATTATATAATTGTGTATAATATCATAATGATAGTTGGTCTTGCAGTTATTGGTGTGTTAGATAAATATTAAGAATTATTAATTATAACCAAAATCATTCTAAAATAACTGTAGTATTAGAAATGCAGTCGTAGTTATTTAAAAATATTTATAATTATTATTCTATAAATTATAAAACTATTAGTATCTGGTTGAGAATCGAACTCAGAAACTGTAAGAAAGTAAATGAGTGTGACATTGAATAAGGAAAAAGTGTGTCGCGCTCGATGTTTGTTGTCACAGGAAGTTTTGGCGTGATAAACTCACTGAAGGCTGCTGTACGTTTTTTATCGACTGTCACTTCCTCGTGCACAAATGAAGTACAGGCAAGCACATTCTATGTTTTTCCTTAACTACAGCAGTACTTATAATATGTTTGAATTTTTATACTGTTTGCATTTTTATCATATTAAAAAAAACAGTAGATGTCTTTATGAATTAAATTTTAATACAATTATTGAAAAATAAAATATTTAACATCATTAGATCGTCATTATACCGATAACTCAAGTAATTTGTAAATGTTATATAAGTTTTTGTGTACTTTACCACTAATGGTTGATGCTTTTTTTTTATTAAGAGTATACATACAATATTTTAAACATAGTTTAAATGGGAAAGCAGCCTGTAGACAGTGATTACATTCCTATGTGTGAGTGGCCATGACACATGGAACAAAGCTGGTTTTATGAGATGGTACTGGTATTTTCTCAAAACACCTATCCTATTTTAAGCTCCTCCCCTTCTCTGTAAGTGTGTAACATTGCTGGATATGAGCTGTGCCTATAAACGGGGTCTAAACCTCGCGATGGCAACCATTCGAAAAAAAAAAAAAAAAAAAAAGAATGTGTGTGACACATGACTGGAAACACAAGGACAGATGCTAAGTAAATAGGGCAGGTATGTTACCATTTTTTAGTCTCAAATTGAATATTATTTATTTTTGACTGTTTGTAATATGATTTAAAATAGAAAGTAGATAAAAATTTTGAATACGATTCCTATACCTTATCCTAATTTTTTTTTTTATAATTTTTAAAATACAAAAATCTCTCCCCAATCAACTCTATATTAAAATTTCTCAATAAATTCTTCAGATAATTTTTGACATTCTGAAATCACTCGCCAGCAAACTTTATCTTGAAATGTTTCAATAAATTATTTTATATATATATTTTTTTCATTAAATAATTTCCCTCGTAAATTTTCCTTGAATTTTTTCAATAAAATTTTCTGATAAATTTTGAGAATCATGAATAAGTTCTCAATATACTTTATTTTGAAATTCTATTATAAAATCTGTGCTAGTGGTCTAAAATAAAAATATAGATCCCTGCAATCGACTGGATTTTTTTCTATTAATATAGTCAACAATTATTGTATTTCTTACTTATTTATTTTTTGAATATAAATTAAGTTTTCTAAGTTTTTGTAAATCTTTTCATAAGTAATTTAGTAATATTACTCTTAAAAGCATTAGACAAATTATTAATATTATTATAATGAATTGTGTTTCTTAAATGACTTTTTATATTTGATTTAGAATAAATATATCAAGTTTCACATTTAATGTATTGTTATTTATTTACTTTAAACAAATATTTTTTTAATTTTTAATTCATTCCAAACATTAGACAATTTTTCTCATGTTTTTCTAGCAACTTTTTTCGTTTGCATTTACATAAAAGAACATAAGAATTTAAATAATCTCGTTTTCAAAATGTTCCTTAGTTTCTTCAATTAAATCTTAATAATATTTTTTTTTTCATTATTTAAAAAAATCATTTTAGGGTAACATATTTAGTAATTTTTTTTAAAAAATTAAATAACTGAATTTATTTTTAATATAATTTCAGGCGTTAAATTATTAGAGCCTGTGATGCCAGGATCTGAGTTGTAAATTAAATCATAATTATTAAAATATAAAATATCGTTTTGTAATAAGCAATTTTTTAATATTAATTTTTATTGATATTTTAAAATTCTAATTTTTTTTTCGCATTTTTTGTTAAAATCTAAAATATAATCGTATTTTCTTCTGTTGAAATATATAAAAGCTCCGCAATGTTTCTTTTTTATCTTCTTTTTTTTTGTGCCTCAAAAAGGGATGTTGTCCTAGAACTGGCAAAAGCCGGTTGCAGTTAATTAATTAACTAATCAATGACGTTTCCTTTCAGTTGATAAAATAGCTATAACCTTTATATTACTCGTCCTCAAAAGTTACATTTTATTTATTGTTATGTTTCAAACAGCAAGTTGACCACTTACAGAAACTTTACTATGGTATAAGTTTTGGAGGCGCGATGCGGAAGGAGCAGGTAATTTTATTGGTAACATTACTCTGTGGGTCAGTTATGTTGCATGTGTTGGTACTATGGTTTACACAAAACAAGAAGTAAGAAAATATTTACGAACATATCATAGGCGTAATTTCAGGGGGAGGGGAGGGAGGTGAAGATATTTTTTTGGCTACAGTGACCTTGTTGCTTGTTTTTTTTTAATATACCTACATAAATTTGAAACTTTAACAATAAAACTTCAGTTATATGTGCTTATGTTAACATTATTTAAATAACAAAATACACAAAAAATGTTAATCTCTATTCCTTCTAAATCCATGGGGGGGGGCATTTGCCCCCTGCCCCCCGTAAGTGACGCCCCTAGAACATAAGCTCATCAACATAGTAAAACCAATTTGCAACAAAGCTACAGAGCAATTTTGCACCTACATGCTGTCGTCTGGGAATAAAAAAAATAATTCTCCCGAAAGCCCATGCCCTTAAGGTGGTGGTTAACAGAAAGTACTTGGAGCTATTACCATATTTGACTAAGCCAATAAGAATCCCGATATTGTAATGCCTGTTATTGGTCTGCAGACATTTACGTTGTGTAGAAGTATATAATCGTGTCATGTATGTTGCAAGAAACTACAGCATTTTCAAGGGTATGTTGCCACAAAACATTTTCGCGATATACCATCATATCTGATAATGGCATATCAAAGTCCAAATTTGGATAAAAAAAATTGTCAATTTTGTGAATTTTAGTAAAAATAAAAAACAATTGAGTGTGGTTTTTATACATTTTTTGGTGTAGTCCATGACACTGTTCGTCAGCGTGAATTATTTTACTTTCCTAAGTCAGATTTTGGTGAACCGCCCCCATGAGTGCCATTTACGTGGCACCATAGAGGAAGTAAAGTATTCAAGAGTGGACATTGCCATGTTAACCAACGAGCCGCTAAAAAGGGGCATCATTCACCGGCAACTTCGGAAACTAAAACATTTAGTTTACAGGTTGGCTACACAAAGACGTTATCTAACCTGTTCAAATGTTTGGGAAAGTAGAACATTTGCAAGCCCCCTTTCTGCGCGTGAATAAACAGAATCGCAATTATTTGTAGAACAGGGGTACCTCCTTATCTTCCCCATTTTTATAAAATTTCAGCCGAATACTTCTACAAACACCAAAACAATTTACGATTCGTAGCCATCACGAGCAGTCAGAGTTGTCACGACGTCGCGAGTCTCATGGTAGACAACTTAACCAAAAAGTTATTGTAATTGAAATTGTCAATAACTCTAAATTAGTAAATATCTAATATTTACGCAATAAATGCTTGACACTCTAGTATCATAAACCAACAAACATCGCATTTATATTACATATAACATTTACTTTGTAATGTTGTCGGTGCATGATGCCCTTCAAATTAGTGGCCCTAGCCGCCCTATTCTGTGTCCACCCCCTGCGTGGCGCGTGAACGATGTTGTAATTTTTCACGCCTGTATTCCAAACTTAAGATTTTTTTCCCCTTCAGAAATGTTGGCAGGGCATTTCTCTAACAATTGGGGACCTGAATTTCGAACCTTGCTAAGAACCAGCTGTATCAACACTGGTTAGAGCTTGGAATAAATTTTATTCTCCTGTTAGGCTATAAATGAGTTGTATGAACCACGGTCGTAGAAGAACAGGCCTGGACACTCGCCTGGAAAATTGACCCCCTTGTTGTTTGGCTGCAGTTCACCAAGTCACCGAGAATATTGTGTTTTGTTGGCGCTTCAGTTAGGGCGGTCGGACTCAAACTCCGCCCACTTCCTTTTCACTAAGATAAACAATTTATCAAAACGTTTTTTTATCAGTTTATGAAATATTTCCTTCGCTCACAAATTTAAGAAAAGGGTTCAGCAATCTTTATTTGCTTTATAAATTAAACAATGGAAAAAAGTGGGTGGAGTTTGAGTCGGACCGCCCGGATGACAGCGCCAAAACGTACGACGTTCTCGGTAACTTGACGAACTACAGCCAAACAACAAGGGGGTCAAGCAAAATACATTGGTAGATAGGCGAGTGTCCAGACCTGTTCTTCTACGACCGTGGTTTCAACTGTCTTTAGTAGGCTGTGATTCCGCCATTTCGTTACTTTTTTTTGTGTGTGTGTTTATTTAGAATGCGTCTCCAAATACACGGTGCAAGTATTTATTTGGTTAATACTCCAAATTACTGCAACAGCCGAATATTTAGAAAACAGAGATTAGTGACAATACACAATCGTAATGGAAAAATACATAGAGTAATTTTCTGCTGCCTCTTATAAATTTGGGTGGTATACCGTATCCAGTCCAAGATTGCAGTAGAAATACACACTGTCACAGTTGAGCTCTCGATCATTGGTTGGCTGGTTAGTTAACGGTGTCGTTGCGGCAGGAAATAGGTTCTAGACTAAATTGCTGTGTTTTAGTTCAGGATAGGTGATTTAATCGCTCAGTTGCGTTTTTTAAATCCTCTGTAATATAGTATCACTCTGTGGGCATGAAATACTATATGTGCATGGAATGGATTAACAACGGCTTACGCGACGACGCCAACGTCCGTCATGATTCCATTTCCTCCACAGCGAGGCGCGATTCCGTATCTCCACTTGTTAGTCAATAGGTCGCGAGCACGGTCGTAGAAGAACAGGTCTGGACACTCGCCTGGAAACTTGACCCCCTTGTTGTTTGGCTGTAGTTCACCAAGTTACCGAGAATATTGTGCTTTATTGGCGCTGATGTTACGGCGGTCGGACTAAACCCCGCCCACTTCCTTTCCGCTAAGATAAACAATTTATCAAAACGTATTTTTTATCAATTTATGAAATACTTTCTTCGCTCACAAATTTAAGAAAAGACTCCAGCGATCTTTATTTACTTTATAAATTTTACAATGGGAAAAAGTGGATGGAGTTTGAGTCCGACCGCTCGGAAAACAGCGCCAAAAAGTACGACATTCTCGGTAACTTAACGAACTACAGCCAAACAACAAGGGGGTCAAGCAAAATACATTGGTAGATAGGCGAGTGTCCAGACCTGTTCTTCTACGACCGTGGTCGCGAGACACACGGAGATCGTGCAAACAGGCGTAGTGACACAAGCTGCAATCTTGGAATGGATAGAGTATACTGTTGGTTACATCGTGTCGCTTGCGATGTTGATAAACGACTGAAATTTTGTTGCGTATTTTACGAAATGCGATTCTAGCGTTCTTGCGTTGTTGCGTAGTTTATGAACCCGGCTTAAGACGTGTATTTTTGCTCTGAGGTTTACGTACCGGTAGTTGCTTCGAGGTGCAAGCTTTGGCCATGAGGTCTAGTGTTTATGGAAATAAAACTGAATTTGCTAGTATTAGTTCTCTATTTCAGAACATTTACTTTAGCGTCCTTTGAATGATTTCGACCCTAAGCGATAGACATCCCGTGTATTTTTTCTTAGTATTGAAGCACTTCAATAATTGCTGTAATTATCGTAAGACAACATAACCCGTATTTTGGCACTGAAAAAATTTAGGTATACCATACTTATGTTAAAATAGGGACAACAAAACAGTTTTGCTGTTGGTACTATGTACACTGTCCCTTCAAAAATCAGTTTTGTAGGAGAAACAAAGAGCTTTGTTGCTTTAACACCCCAGATGGTAACTTCTACAAAACAGATTGTTGAAGGAACTGTCAAGACCAAACTGTTTTGTTGTCCCTATTTTAACATAAGTACGGTGCCTACAACTGTATTTTTTTTTTTTTTTTTTTTAGTGGTCGGTAATGATTACTTTTACTTATCAGAGTTGCGCGAGAAGTCGCGAACCGCCTGTGAGAACTACAAAGTATTCTGCGCAGTTTGCCAGCGTGTCGACCGAGATTATTACTTCCTGATGTGTTAATTATCACGCATTCAGCGGTCTACAAGCCCGGAAAACTGGGCGTTGCCACGAAATCTCATGCTATACTTATCACGTACATTTCCTCCGCAAACTGCAGTTATGTTGTGAAAAATATACTCAATTTCATACAAGTTTGGAAAAATCTGACAGCAACTTATGGGTAATAATTTGTAATATTTTGTTATTTTTGTCACTACACAAGACAAACTTTGCAGTATAAATGCTGAAATGGACATTTCAGGTTCATTTTAGAGCTAAAATTTTCTTGCATTGTGCAGCAAATCACAAAATACTAAAAAATTATTGCCTATAAGTTGCTGTCAGATTTATGCAAACTTACATGAAATGGTGTATATCTCTCGCAGTAAATATGTCTGCAAGATAATATCACTTTGGTTCTGTACGTGTCACTGCTGTCCTTTTTGAACTGTTATAAGTTACTTCAAATTGAAGTGAAACACTGGAAGGTCATTTTGTAGGCACTACAAACGAGATAAATACTGCATTCTGATTTTTTCCCGTCAAATTGTTGACATTCATAGGTTATAGTAACGCATGAAAAATCTTAACTAAGAAACTTACCAATTTTTAGCCTTGAAGTTAAAAATAAGTTTTCATTGGCCAGTTAAAACATATATTTTTAAACTGCGTGACAAAAATTGTTCTTAGTTAATCTTGTCTTGAATTTCGCCAAAAATCTACTATGGTATAGGTATCAAAACATCTTATTACATTTTGAAGTAAATATGGCAATAGCTTGATGAAATGCATAAATATACGATTGCTGTCTCATCAATTTCTCACCTTATTTTTCTTATTTACACGTCACGAAAAAACAACATAAGAATGATACTTCAACGCTAAATTGTGTAAAAACTATCAAATAAAAAAAAAAAAACAGAGGACACAGTTTATCTTGCTTAGTATGTTCGCAAAATGCCAGTGATTCTTTTGAAGTTTAAATAATGGGCAAAATACTCCAACAAGTAATCTTTACGTATCATGCTGCTAAACAATCAAACTAAGGGGGTTGAATATTTCGTAAGCAGTTATTTAAACAGGCCAATATTTAGGAATGACTCTATTTGTTAGAAACAGACTACCTCTTTTGAGGTTTTTCTAATTTGATTCACGAAGGGCTCATATATTACAGTTAAGTCTCCTACTTTCAGTAAATCTCGACTTTTAGGGCATTGTTTTATGAAAACAATTTTAATTACAATAATTAGACGACCTTGCCAAACATTTTGTTACAATGGTTTCATAATTCTATCAACCCTTAGGTACTGTATTTTAATCTATATATATAAAAATGAAAGGTGACTGATTGACTGACTGACTGACTGACTGACTGACTGACTGACATATCAAACTGCAGCCCAAACCACTGGACCTAGAATCGTGAAATTTTTTGTGGGGGTTCCCTTCAGGTCGTAGGCGAGCACTAAGAAGGGATTTTTCGAAATTCGACCTCTAAGGGGGTGAAAAGGGG
>PNEQ01013347.1:0-13615 GCA_003012365.1 Medauroidea extradentata
TTAAGCATTGGAGAACGGGGGCATGAGGTGAGTACGGAGCAGCACTGGAATGAGAGGGCAGGGAAAGTTGGAGATCCCTGAGAAAACCCGCTAACCAGCAGCATTGTCTGGAACGATTCTCGCACGCAAAAATCAGGGACAAACCTCGCTGGGAATTGAACGTGGATTGCCTTGGTGGGAGGCAAATGGTCTGACCATTTGGCCACTGTGTCCTCTTCAGGAGAAGTGACAGGCATTAAGGGGTATGGAAAGTTACGATGTCAAGCGAATGACTGGAATATTCAATAGTCAATAAAATCTAAACTGCTCATCATAATTCAATGGGATTTATTTCGCTGAGTTGATAGTCTAATAGCGGACATTTATTTATCTAGCACTAGCTTATAGCATGCTTTGTTTTAGAGTAAAAAATTAAGAACATGATTTAGAAAAGTAAGGGTTTGAAACCACAAAATCCATAAGAATGGAAAACTGTAGCTTTTATAATTATTAGTACAATAATATTCGGGACTCTATAATACCCAAATTTACAAAACATAACATTTTGATTTTAAAATAATTTTAAAATCAAAACATAAATATTTTTTTAATTCAGGTTATAGAGTACCAGATATTATTCTACTAAAAATTAAAAAAAATTACCGTTTTCCATTTTTATGGATTTTGTGGTTTCAATCTAACATTTCAAAATGCAGTTTTTAGTTTTTTACTCGAAAGCAAAGCATATTACTATCTAGTGCTATATAAACAGATGTTTGCTAGTGAAATATCTACTGAAGAAAAAAATTGCATTGAAATAAGGTAAGTAGTTTAGATTTTGTCGACAATTTAATATTCCAGTCGTTGGCTCAACACTTTGACTTTCCATACCCCTAAAGTAGCCATGCGACACATATCCTCTTTAAGTATTTGCAATGGAAAACAACCATGCTCCCTCTCTCTGCAAGGGAAATGTGGTAGAATTAATGACAATCTTTTGCTTTCCAAGAAATTGCCAGCACCATTCCAAGTCACCCATGTCTAGGGAGGATTCTGCTAGTCAAGTACAGTTTATGCGAGCATGAATGTCTACTGTTTTGAGTTGTAAGTATCTTGTGGGGATACGTATATTTTTTCGATAGAGTTTTCATACATCTTGAAGAGTTGGCAGTACCAGATTTTCGCAAGAATAACAAAAGCTTTTTGTACACAAGTGTCTGGTTATAATGATAAATTGAACATTAACACAGGGCAAGTGGTCAGAGCATTGCAGAAAAATGAATGCCTACAAAATTTAAAATAATTCAATTGTAAAATATAAATAATTAGGTAGTTACTTGGGGTATCTTTGTGCCAGGTACAGCAACTTAATACTACCAGCAGGGGCAGATTTAGGAGGGAGGCCCAAATAATCAGGGAGGGCTGGAAGTCATGTATAAATAAAGGGGATTAGGAAAATACAGCATGCTACATATCTTCTCACTCTTTAATTGCATTACAGGGCATTGCTTCAAGTTAAGGACATGTTTTTCATTGTAATTCTGAGTGCTATTACTTTTAACAACAAAATTCATAAATATTTGTTATGGTTATGATAGTAAAACTATATTAAAAACTTTTGATTTACAGTAAGATACAATAAAACTGTACTGAAGTTTTTGTTTAACATTGATATACAATTCACAAACACATTAATTTACACAAATCAATTGGTAATATGAACTTGATAAATAAATAATTCGTACAATAATTTTTTATTCACTTTTCCTTTACCATCCTACTTTTGCAGGCATAGTAAAGACACCATGTACAATTCAGCTGTTCTTCCCCACTAGCTTAATTGTTCATTCAAAACAGAAAGAAAACGGGAAAAATGACGACTTCACCCGAGATAAAATTCAAACACATAAATTGGAAATCGTTCACTTAAATTGGTAGTTGTGAAAAATACTCATGAAAGTAAAATCTATTAACGTGTAACAACTATAAAAACTAATTTTTCATGTTATTTACAGTCCCATAGTATTGGTCGACTAGGGTCAGAATAACTTTACAGCTGAGTGAGTTTTGATGGAATTATCAATTTGTTGAATGTTTTATGCTAGCACCGGAAATGTGGCTATGGTGTTTGTTCAATGAAATATGATATGATTATGTATTGTGGGACCTACGAAATAAAAAGTGTGAAGGAATTTGAACATCAATGAAATCATGTACATTATTTTCGTGACTTGTTTGCAAGTCTACGTGAACTATTCCGGGAAGGTAAGGAATGCTTGTAGGAGGAACGAGAAGCAATGGGGACATACAGTTAAAAACATAAATCCTATTTTTCTGCAACATGTCTCCTATGTGGGATACTATCACTAAAAGTGTTTACAACATCATGTGGTCTCCCAATGTGACCTTTGCTCACGCATACCTTTAAATTTACCATACAGCAATGTCTAGCATTGAAAACCTACAACTTTAACGTAAATTAAGTGATGTGCAGTTATACTAAAATCAGAAAATAATATGCTTTATAAGTGCCATAAAAATTAAAACATTTCTTCAAATATTTTTTTTATATTTGTATGGCATAATTAATACTAATATGCAGTATAGCCTTGATATTTCATGGTAAAGCAGGTGACGGAAGAATCGGATAGCCTAAATTCATGGTTGGGCAAGTTGTACCTACCTTAATGGCAATTAACTGGCAACTAGCATTCCTGGAGCCCCAATGAAAGGTGGCACAAAACAAGAACAAGGCTCCGAGTTTGATCAAATATCTTTGTATGAAAACTGTTCAAAGAAATAAATTGTATATTTAAAAACATTGCAATTTCTGCCTTTAGTGTTATTTTTTGTTCAGGTTCAAAATTTGTATCAACAGAACTATTTTGCACCTAAAAATAAAAAATTTCCGGGGGAGGACCCTCGGACCCTTTGTTTTTAACTTGGAGGGAGGGTTAGAAACATAATTTTATATGGAAACTTTGTTACAATTAGGTCGGCGAGGAAGGGAGGGGAATAGATTGCATCATACTGTCTAGGGGAGATAGGTATCCCTTAAAAACAAAGTACAGGAAACGTTTTGTTACCCTTATACATCACAGACTGAAAAAAATGTGGATCAATAATGTTCACCCAAATAATATTTTCAAGTCACTGAATTGTTTCCTCCAAGAAGAGGCAGATATATCACGTATCAAGTATCTATTAGCAAGGGAGGAGGGGGAGGGGGAAACTGGGAAAAAAATTCTGGATTGCTAGACTTTAAGCTCAAAATCTGCCAAATAGCCCAAAAAGCTGTATGGGATCCTACAAACACTTCCCCGCCCTTGTAACGCTTGACTGTGCCACTACAATGAACACATGTTAGGAGCACGACTGTTTACAATGCCCATCCTGTGCACTAGGTATGGGTTAGGACACTTAAAGAAACATCAGTTATTTCTAGGGTGTTGCAAATAAATAAAGGACATGAAGTAATTTAAATGTTGTCAATGCATACTGACGATGAAAGGTTACAAACCAACTGGGCTCTTGTTACATCAATTCCACAATAAATTTTATGACCTGCAATGGTGTCTTTACAAAAAAAAAAATCGTATAACAATTACTCACAGATACAAATTTACAAAGGCAGCGATGCTATGGTTCCCGGTATCCGCACAGCCTCTCTACACTGGCGGAAAAATAATTTACACAGAATGTTAACTTCTATTAAAGTCAAAAACTATGTTAAAAATTTTCAACCATGCCGCTGCCAGTGCAGGTTATATTTCCACCCTCACATAACATATTTGTGTTGTAAGTTCTCGCCGCGACCTACCTAGTCTAGACAACAGCTTGACTTGAACAGGTGAGATAAGCAAATACCGTTAACTTTTCCCATAGGCCTGCAGAGTCACGCAATCTTGTTTTGTCCAACCAGGACATTGCATAACTAGAGACATGCAAAATTCGCGTTATCATTTGGTAGCAGACTAAACTTCACTTTCCTATACATAACAGAGCATTATCTTCAGTTCAATTGGCCACGAACTTTTATATGTTGTCATATACGTGTGTTACATCTTTACAGAGGTTGGCCTTGCTACCGTGTAATCATTCTCCGCGACAAGTCACGACAATATCGGCCAGAAGGAGACGTCGAAAGAGCCTACAGTCATTTGGAGTCTAGTCAGCTGTCAGAAAATAACGCGAATTTTGCATGTCTCTATGCATAACCCAGCCACTCTCACAAAACTAGGAAAAAATATAATATTCCGACCATGGGAATGAAAAAATCACGACTTTCAATTTAGCCAAGTATTTCTACTGAGGAAGCTGGAAAAGATCGTATTTCTACAACCTTCTACAAGAATCCAGATGCTAGCCGGAGCACTATCCTTTAACAAATTAAATAACTCTAAAAATCAATTTGGAAAAGAAACACTGTAAAACCATTTGGAAAAGTTACACAAATAATACCATAAAATAAAAAAAAATAGCAAAACAATAGTAATGTTAAACTCTACTGAAGTGCGGTTAGTAGCACAGTTCACGAAGTGTTTACCAAAGTACTAAGTAGGGGGTTGTTTATATTTTGGAAAGTGCACAGACAGTATCTGTCACCAGCCATCAAACACGATTGACTACAGGCTTCTACTGCCTTTTTTTATTAACATGTTATGAACTGTGAACTTGCACATCAAGAGCCTTTCTAGTCAAAGCCAGTTCAGTGATGCATTCAAATGAAATCACAATGCAAAATTGCTGTTTCTATACAGGACAAGGCGTCCAGCAAACAAGGAAAAAACAATTCTGTTACTTTCAGGTTTGTCCAGATGAAATCAAATTTTTCCAAAAAATACTACTGAGAACGTATAATGTACAAATACTAACCTTTAAAAAAGCATCATTATTAAAACATAGTGTACATAGTAACCTACCAAAAACATAATCCAGGAAGCAATAATGTCATCAACTCAAATGTACATCACCCCTTCATTTGTACAGAATAGTCATTAAATAAAAAAACTTTGTTTTAATTATATATGTTATGAAATCCTCAGAATTTTTAGACTGAGGTCTGCAAGACACATCACAATTCTGTGACAAATTTGGAAACATTCTACCACAACCTGAATGAACTGCTGGTTCAGACGAGCCTTGTTCATTGATTTTAATTGTGGAAAAAAATGGAAGCAAGGTTAGATTAAAAAAAAATTCTATGGAACTTGGAGCTTTTACTGCATCATTTGAAAGTTGATATTTTTGAAACATACAGAAAAACTAGGCATGCTTTTGGAAACTTGCATCAATGGCGACCAATGTGTTTCAGTGGAAATTTTTTCACCAGCGACATGTTTGTAGTGATGACTTGTTAATCCACTACATGACCAGAAGTACTCCTGAACAAAGTACTTTTGGAAGCACATCAGTCATTTCTGTGACCTCTATGTGTGTGCCCATTTACCCATGTGGAATCCAAAAACATTTGAAGTAGTGAGTCCTTTCCTGACATTGAGGTTGAGGACATGACTCGGCTGAAAAAAGTGGAATGAAACAAACAGTGCACATGGCAGCGAGACCTAAACTCTTCCAAACACTATGTGTTTTTGAGACAGGGTGCATGGATGGTAGGTTCACAGATGCTGAAGAGGAACATAGAACCAAATGTTTTAACACATAATTACATGACTGTCAAAACTGTTAAACTGGATAGCATTCACTGTTTGATTGCATAACTGCTTCATGCAGGGTATGTGGTACAATGCTACACACACAATGCACCACAATGCATTAACTAACTCACTTTGTTGAATGCACTGTCATTCATTAGTACTCGATGTGCGTTACAGAAATAGGACATAATATCTCCTCCATGGACACCAAAACGAGTAGCCAGACAAATACTGTGTACTAACAGCTGCCGCACACACACGCTTTTGCCAGATTTTTTAGGGAATTTATAGCACAATCTGGCTGTATTTCTAAAAAAAAAAAAAAAAAAAAAATGCACAGACAAGCAAGCTCGTGACACTCTAACCATCCAAATAGGTGCAGCTGGGAAGGTCAGTAAAAAGTTATATCACTGTGGTATACACAGCAGAGCGAAGCATCCTGCTGTTCCTACGATCAAAAACAAACACCATCAATACCAAGCTATGTCCCAGACAAAGCATTGGCAAAGTACCCCATTACATAACAGGCCTAGCAAACCAACATCGCCACACATGAGAGTAATAGGGGCACATCAAAAGCAAGTGACATGTATCCAGAACGACAACATGTCACAGTGACACTCATGCCCTCTCAGTACATTTTATTGACACAAACACTGTCAATTATGCAACAACCAGTATCAACACAACAAAAGAACTAACCAGGAAACACCAACTGAGGGTAGCATTTCTTTGCAAGTAGACCAAAGCACAGGATCCCTACTACGCATCACTTTCACAGTGAACAGTAACAACACAGCTGCCCTGGTAGACACGGCGACAAGATTCAAGTTTCAAAGACCCGAATTGGTATCAGTGGTGGAACTGCACGCAGATCTGAAGCAGCCAGATTCCCGACCTGTTCACAGCCACTTAAGTTGTAGACGGGCTGTAGGAAGACACTATACTGGGGTAGCAGTGGCTGGAGTGTCAAGTAGCAGTGGTAAGATGGTCAAATGTAGCATACACCTGGTAACCGATGACAGGCGCAAATGCTACGCAGTGTACAAGACCAAACCAACTATTCACATTTGTACTAATTCCTCCGATCTCAAACATGATTTTCCCCGGAGATCTAAAGCTCATGCACAATGTTATTCATGAACAATGTTATCATTTTAAATCTCACTGCTTGCAATCATTACAGAAGAGCATGAGAATAATAATTTTATAAAAAGCAACTGGTGTACACACAATCATGACTGTATTGTTTCCAACAGTGACTTGTAATCACGGGAAAGAAAAAATGGTGGAAATGCTCACAGGAGGCATTATCAAACCTTCAAACTGTGACATTAATGTACTTATTGTAGTTTTATCCAAGAAAGATATGACAGTAGGTTCTGTGTCAATTTTCACCCATTGAACAGAGTTCAGGAAGCAGTAATAAGAATCCCCACAGCAAATCAATCTGGAAGAGGGTGCGGTCTACTGCAATTTTCATCACCATTTTTTTATTTTTTATTTGTATCAGATATTTCTTTTCTTTTTTTAGACACAAAATGTGACTAAATTTGGCTCTTGTGAAATTTTTTTATCTCTCATAGTTTTCGCGTAATGGCTTGTTAAAGTCATATTTTTGCATGTTTCCATTTTAACGACTACACTAAAACCAACTGATATACCAAACTCAAAAAAATCACAGTGGATAAAGACATTGCAGGCTACAATGGCATACTCATAAAATTTAAGAATAAAAATTATTTGAATTTTAAAAATTGCTGAAACTGAAAATAAAAATTTAAAACGTTCAATAATTTTTTTAAAAATACAAATAATGTTTATTTTTTAATTTTATGAGCACGTCATTGTAGCCTGCAATGTCTTTATCCACTGTGATTTTTTTGAGTTTGGTACATCAGTTGGTTTTAGTGTAGTCGTTAAAACGGAAACATGCAAAATATGATTTTAACAAGCCATTACGCGAAAACTATGAGAGATAAAAAAAATTTTTATAAGAGCCAAATTTAGTCACATTTTATGTCTAAAACAAGAAAAAAAAAATCTGGTACAAATACAAAATAAAATAATGATGACGAAAATTGCGGTAGACTGCGCCCTTAATATGTAAGGTTGTGGGATTTGTGCACATTCTTAACACTGGACCATAAGTTTGATAACTGGCAAGTGCTGATTGACCTTAGAGACAAGGAAAATGTAGCTTTCACCCTAACAGGGACATATTTCAGTTCAGGGCTGTGCCCTTCAGCCCCTAATGTGTGTCAGCAAGATTTCAGCAAATTGTGGTAAAAGAGCTTGAAAGACTTACATTGAAATGTGTAGTAGACATAATCATCTAGTGAAAAGTGAAAGACAACCAAATAAGGCATGTTAGTTAGTTCAAAGACCACTAGTATTTACCGTGCAGCAGCAGGCTATCGTCCCGGGCAGAACATGAGGGACTACGTTAAATTATCCATTCAAATATTATACAACTTGACAGATTGCTTGTCTACAACCTTTTTGTCACTTTGTAAAATAAACTTGAATATATTATTATAAGTTTCAAAGATTTACTATTGCAAACAATTAGCAGAAATTTTGTCATTGCTGATTAAAAACTACATTTATTGAGTGATGCATACAGGAATAGCATCATAATGGTAAAGAATAATTGTGACAGTTAAAATTTATAACGAACCTGTGCATAAGCAATCTGTAAATCAGTATTGTGAAAAAATTCAGTCCTGCAATAACTCTATTAGTTAAAAGTTCCAAACTGTTAGAAAATAAAATAAAGGAAAATACTGTTCATGATAAAACTTAGCTCACCCTTTCTCATTTGAATGGAATTACCAGAGATATAAACTTTTTCTCAGACTTTTTTGTATAGGTGTTATTAAATATATTTTAAAAAACATGCCTTAATTTACATTAAGTACTATTATGGCAATGAAGTCTTAAGAAGGACAGTCAGTTATCTATAAAATACATCTTGCCTATAATTTATATGCAGATTGCACATAATACAGTATATCTGTTACTTGAGTAGCCCTAAAGTGCTTGACATATTTTGCTGTGGAAGTTTATTTTTATATGCATGTAACAATTTTTGATTTAACAAAAAATTCTATCTAACATTTTGGGTATGGTGTGTGTACAAGATGCATCAAACGTGATCACAGTTTCGTTTCTTCATGGAATGCCAATGAAGCGATAGCAAGCAAATTGTAACAGTACACTATGGTTTACCTTCTTCCCTGTAACCACTTTCAGTATATAGGCAGGCAGCAACTTTCTGTTTGGTGAGGGTATTGGAAAGCTAGTGGACCGTTATGAAGCACAAGTGTCTCAATAAGCATGATGATTACGTTGAAAAGTAGCTGAATGATGTATGGATGTTTTGACAGTACAAGTATTTTACAATTCATTCCAATTTTTCTACAACCTATCGGAGATTGAAAAAAAATCCTCGTACATAAAACATGAACTGCTGAAATAATTAACACAAAACGTGAAGCATCAGCATGCTAAACATAAATAGCTATAATAACAGACATAAGCTCCATGACCTTCATTATGAATACAGCTGAGGCAGAATTATTTAATACTAAAACACCAATTTTGGCACTGTTATCTGTGAATGTTCCAAATGCAGACTAGCAGAGGTAGAGTATACAATATGTTTTTCATTATAGGTTAGTTAAAAAAGTGGACAAAATGAAATCCATTCTATCATAGTTGAGAAACACTTACAAATGTCTTTATGAGCTTTTAGACCCAGTAGTGGCAAAACTTGTATAGTATGAACCTGGTAAGCTGGCCTGATAGTTTTTTAGAATGACAATATTATAATATTGTCAATACTGTTATTAAGTAATGAATGTAAGAAAAGGATTCTACATTTAACGGACTATCTGTTAACATAAATTATATATTTATGATTCATCAACTTGTATTATTCAACATTAAACACTCATTTCAAGACTTTTTTTTGATTCTGTAAATTAAATACGAGGACATCATTATTATGACATATTAAGAAAGATATTTTCTTAAAATTTCTTTTAAATCCACAGATTTTCTTAAATTATTTTTGTAAGTGGGGGTGGCTTTGGACATGTAAGGTCACTTTGGGACTTTTTACATTATTTTAATTGTCCTTGTTAACTGTGTCTAAATATTTATTTAATGTAATTTGAATGTTTATTATTTAGAATTTACTGCAAGTAAGTTTTATATTCAGGGCTACCGTTTATGCAAAAAAAATATTTTTTTTGTAATGTCCCAAAGCTATCCCATGTCCAAAGTCACACATGCTTATACAGGTAAAAATATAGTTGACAGAGTTGGTTATGCTGATGGGATTTATTTTGTTTTCTTTGTTTCACTGCTAGTGCTTTGCATCACTTCGTCATTATGATGCACGAATATAAGCACCATGACACTCACTTTAAGTACTAAATATTATAAGTAAAAATTTTAATTGTAACTATTAACTTAAATTTTCCAAATAGTGTAAAACTCTCAAACATTAATAATTACTTCAAAATATTGTGAACATATTCTAATCCAAAATGTTAGTTTATCCATAGTACAGCAATTATAAAATTAGGACAAATTAACTATTGCAGACATAATATTTAAAATGTTTCGAGTCACTTCAGTCCAGTAGAAAAATAGTTTCAAATGTACGTATAATGTTTAAAATTTTTCAAGTCACTTCAGTCCAGTAGAAAAATAGTTTCAAATGTATGTAAAACATTTAACTTATTGGGAAACATCATCAAAATAACTGCATAAACATTATCGAAAATCTTATCAAACTTGTACATATCTACAAATATTACTCTGAGAGTTATCAGAATATGAAACCTACCCAGTGATATCAGTAATTGGTTACAGAAAGATAAATTAGACATTTATTGTACAGTTAAATGTACCCTTTTGTATATTGTTCAACTGTTTCCACACTGTGGAGATACATGTGGCAATATGGTTTAGCTTGTAGCAATAGAGACATTAAATGCTATCTTAAGGAAGATATTAAAATTGTTGCTATTACAATTCCATATACTGCAGATCTTTGTACGACTGGATCAGCCATTTCTATTGAATTTATGATACACTCAATAGGTGACGAGTTTAAACTGAGGTGGCTAAGGGAAGTTATAAACAGTTAATTAAAAAAAAAGACAAAAAGTTTTTAGACAAGCAAGATATAATTCCCTAACTAGTAGTAATGTATTTGAATGGTCCCTCGTGTTCCACCTGAGGTGATGATAGCCTACTGCTGCATCGTAAATACTACTGGTCTTTGACTACGTCAGAATGCAGTTATATATCAGTTCCACATTTTGTGACTATCAGCGAAACTCAAGAAAACTGTCGCAAAATATAATATTAAGTGCAAGCTTGCAGCCACTGAGTAAAAATACATGCCCTGAGATAATACCCTTGTGTTAGATCTGTACCCATCCATGTCACTGAAACCCAATGCCTCAACATTTTCTTTGTCTTTACTACACAACCTACCCTACCAGTAACAGTTACAGGACTCTCCTTATACCAATTCACTCTCTCTTGACCTCTCACAACATATAAAAAGTGTCCATGGTATTAACATGACTGGCTGACAGTGTAGCATTTGTGCATGTTCCTAGTAACATCACGGACAGCACAATGATAAAGTCTAAAACACACACAATTGTAAGGTTTATGTTGGTTTCACCGAGATAAGTTGCTTCTTATGATGTCATCCAGAGCAGCACATCCAACACTTTTGAGCCAGATAGGACTTACTCAATTTTCCACTTCTAACATGATAGTGTTACAACTGTGTACATAGAGAAAATCAAGTAAAGTGCCAAGGCAGAGAGCTACATCCCCTGTGAAAGGTACCTTTCCATTTGCTAGTCGTAATTATCTTTTACATTTTTTAGTACTAATTTTCATCCCGAGAATTTTGTGTTCTTTTTCAGCAGGACTTTGTTTTCATGTTAAGTTGCATTTTGTTTGTGTTAGTTACAGAATTCCACATGCTACCGCTGAGCACCATCACTTTCAATACCAACTTTATAAGTTAAAGGGTTCTATTTTGCTAAGTACAAAAGGACTTACTAGCACAATTTAAAGGGCAATTTTAATTAATTAATTAAGTAATCAATATGCTAATTAATTTTGTACCATTTATATTTCGAACATATAACGGCTAACACAATATGGAAAGGGAATGATCATTAGTCATCACAGGAACTAGAAGTGGAATGTCAGAAGGAAAGAGAGAGATTGCGGGACTCACATAAGAACTGGTTCGTAACTTGAAGAGATGGTTGTGAACCTTTTGTTGGACAGTGGTCAATACGTGTGTGCGAGCTATGTAAGAGACAATATAGTTTGCATTTAAACCCATTTCAATCATCAGAACAAAGTCTGCCAAGCCATAACATATAGGTTGTAAGTAGCCCCATGAGCAACGTCACACTCTGAAAAGAAGATTCATTGGGTCTCCATACCCATAATTCAAGGTAAGATGCCCTAAAAGCAACCTATCAGATTCTTCTCTGCTAATCATGGTCCTTGTACAATGCATATCTGAAGTCACAGCTACTTCTAACTATCTTGTATTACTTACATAATACTATATCACATTTCACATATTTTAGTAACCAAAATACTTTTATGTAATTAGGAGTTGACAACAATTTTAATGTTTTCAACTGTACGGTTAATACATAGCAATTTACTGAAATTATAAAAAAAAAAGTGTTCACCAAACTCATTTCGATATAAAAACATGTTAATTGTATTGGTTTACTCAACTAAATACATTCAAGATAAGTTAAATTTAAAGTTTCAAATCTTAGTCATTAATGCATGCACACACACATACAAACTACCCGTTTCAAAACAGTTCAATATGGTAACCTACAATATACACAAGTGTGTATAAATGAACCGTGTAATGATACCAGATACATATTAGAGAAAAAAGCTTGATAACAGCGTTAAAAACTTACCTTTTTTCATCATTCAGATTAATTTGCACTTATATGTAAATATTACTAAAAATACATGAACTACATGTAAAATTAGGGCACCATTTATCAGAGAATTCCAGAGTACTTATTTCAAGTATTTATGTATACTGTAACATAATATATAAATTAACATTTCAGTTGATATACTTAAAATTAAAAAAAATTAATAAGTGTTATTAAATTAATTTTGTAGACAATTTATATAGGAACTGATTTGTATCAAAAATAATATATCAAAAGTCAGCCTTCCAGTCCTGACAATGCCCTGAAACTGTATGCTTACATGTGAATGTTATGTGTAAACAGAACCCCAAAACCAAGTACCCATGTTATGGACAGAGCAAGAGGCCACAGTGCAATGTTTACCAAGAGAGTTCAAACTCGTCAGGTACATAGTTAACACCACAGGGACTTTCGTATATTGAAGTTCTTGGCTTCACACTGGCCTCAATCCCACTAACACCTCAAACACAGAGAATACATACAAACAATAACTATACAGAAATACCTGCCAAGGCTACTTAAAATTTCCAACAATGGTTGCTGATTTGTGAACATGTAATTTTGCAATGGTTGATGAGTTTTTCGTGAAATTACTAACAGAATGCCAGCTAGACTACATTTTGTCACCCATTGAGAAGTCTTGACCAAGAGACAAAAGGGGCCTGCAACTTGAGTTCATCAAATCAACTTTTTCATCAATGCAACATAGAAACTTATACAAATCAACCACACATGTGCCTACACATAGTGGACTTGCATAAGTACAGTAGAACTCCAATTATCCGAATTAATGGGGACCGGGACCCATTCGGATAATCAAATATTCGGATAATCGGAATTTTTTTTAAAAAATTGCCTTTGGAGAGAATAAAAGCTACGTTTTGATATTGCACTATTTTCACATGTTTTAAATACGTATAAATAACATGTACAGGTACAAGTTTAGAAATAAAAATC
>PNEQ01013348.1:0-13615 GCA_003012365.1 Medauroidea extradentata
AAGAAATAGCGACGTAACAAAGAAAACACCACCACTCCGGTATCTACAGAGCCAGCGTTACCTCACTTGCAGAACGTACTTTATTTATTCTCCGCTAGAGCGCAGCACCATACAGACGACCCAATCACGCCGGAATCTTAGAGCTCACGTGGTGATCGGATTTACCTCAACGATCGGAATTCCCCCACTTTACCCTACTTTTCTGACGGAAAATCAGCACATCATTTAGAAAAATTATAAACGTTGCGCACGGAGTTTTGTGCACTGCGCCAAAAGTGACAGTTTTCAATTATATCATCGGCAAGTATACTGATTTGCTTTTTAAGATTGTGTTTATGACAAATGTATGCGTTTCTTTAAAGTTATTAGGTATTATTATTTAGCATGCAGGGTAAGTCATTGTATTCTCTCTCGAGGAAAATAATAAACATGAGGAGTATACCGGAAGCCTAGGGTATCGTACTCCAAATGCAGGGGCCCCGGTGGCCGAATGGTGAGACTGTTCGCCTCCCACCAAGGCGATCCGGGTTCGATTCCCGGCGGGGTCGGTCCCCGGATATTCGCATGTGGAAGTCGTGCCGGACGACGCCGCTGGTCGGCAGGTTTTCTCGGGGATCTCCCGTTTCTCCCGCCCTTTCATTCCGGCGCTGCTCCATACTCACCTCATGTCACCCTTCACCAGCGCTAACGATCTCGTTGTTGAGAGCGTGTTCCTTAGTTTTGCAGTGATTTCGAAAATATTGTTGTATTGCTACCTAATACCCGTATCAATATTTTGCTCCACAGTTTTGACAACAATGTGTCATAATTTGTAGCTGAATTTTTTGTAGCAATGTATTGAACTGTTTTTAGATTTTGTCACCCAAATTACCACGTCTTTTGTCGTGAAAACAAGCCAAATTGAAGCAAAGCTGACGAATGGTACATTATTTTTAAAAACCCATCCACAGTATTGTGCATCGTATGTCCGCACATTGTCTCAAATATTTTCAAACCTTTTGGTTAAAAAATGTTTGAGTTATTGGCACCAGTCTGAAACACAAAACTAAGAAACAAGCCCTTAAGCGCTGACCAAAATCTCTCTCTCACTCACTCCGAATGCAGCTTTATTATTGGCTGATTGTAGACATCTGACTCTCTCGGGAATAATACCGTACTTATAGCATTCTTTAAAATGGAACACTTGTCACAATTTTGTATTAATTTTATTTCCATCATACCTTTATTCCTATTTATTTCCATACACTTGGTCGTGATATGGCGCAGAATATTACTTACCGGAAAGTTTAAATATAACGTTAATGGAATCCTTTCGTTAATTTACCTTGTACAATTGCAGGAAGGAGATTTTAAAACTGCAGAAAAGTAAATGTAATTAATTGTTCCAGTTTGTGGACAGCAACATCATAGAGTTCATCAAGGCTTCTCTTATAACTTGGAGATCCAATCGCAGACGTCAAAATAAATGACGTTCATAATCTTGACTTCTTCTATAATAAAAACCTTGGATTTTCAAGTTTTTAAGTATTGAACTAGTAGCAGTTCCTTAAGAGGGCGTGGTTGGTAAATAATCGTTGAATTCTTCAATTGAAGTATACACTTTTTGGAAGTCAGTATAGAAAACTACAGAGTAACAATCATTGATAATTATGTTTGCCAACTGTATGAGCAAACATTTATCCTGAATGATGCATCTCTTGCGCCGCTGTTAAATGCACAAGATTTCGGCGTCAGAGATTGTTCTTCAGATATACGTTAATCGAGAAAAATTTCTGCTCAGAAAGTTGGCAAAAACTATTGTCTAGGATTACTGTATTTTTATTTTTGTAATTTTGCTCCGAGAAACCTACAATTCTGAACTGATGCTTTTAACGCTGAATTATATACCACTCACTGAGCATGAGAAAGAGAAACGCCATAATATGACAACCTACCAGTAGACACTTTACTTAATTAAAATTAATAATAAATAATCACCGTGGACACCTCTACAGCTTACACCGTACAGAGTTCACTAGAATACAACGAAATTCCCACCGCTTCATCAAGCTAACTCGGATCAAAGTCACATTTAATTTTATTTTTCTCCTCAATTTACAAACTCGATTATCATGACGGGTTTATCCGAGCCTGAAAACATCATTAATTTAACCACTTCCATTACCGGGCAAGTTGTGAAGAGACCGAGTCAATATACAGACGAAGGCGGAGGGGGAAGCAGACGAAACATGAGATACACAGCAAACAACATTTGGGTCGTTGACGCAATACATTTACAGGACGGGAATACTAGAGAGTTTTCTTAATGCTTTTTGTGGGGTGTAAGTTTACCGTGCTTTTACATATCCGCAACAGAGTGAGTGAGTGACGATGAGCAACTGTCGGAATTTGAAATATTTAAAACACACTCCTGGAAAAATGAGGTTTTTGACTTCACGCTCTTACTCCCTGGAGCCAAAGATATAATCAACGCGAGAGTGTCTCTTTTCTCGTTCTTGTTCATTTGCGAACCTCTCTGTTGCTATTACAGAGTGATCAGAAAGTCACACAACCCATGCTCAGACGTTGGTCCACTTGTGTTCTCGTTGGTTGAACTCTTGTGAATCCATATTTTCACGACTATTCCATCAAAATGGTCTATGTGCCATATCCTACGATCGGTAAATAAATTATATGTTTTGCTAATTCCTAAATGTTAGGGTTAGCATGGTTTGGAGAGAGTGAAGAGGTTTTGGTGAGTGCTTAACATCGAGGTCTTCAGCGCTGGTGAAGGGTGATATATGAGTATGGAGCAGTGCCGGAATGAATGGGCGGGGGGAACGGGAGATCCCTGAGAAAACCCGCCGACCAGCGACATGCGAAAATCCGGAGACCGACCCCGCCGGGAAATCGAACCTGGATCGCCTTGGTGGGAGGCGAAAGGTCTGACCTCTCGGCCACCGTGGCCCCAACAAACAGAGTGCATGGCTTGCGACGTTGGGAGTGATTAAACTGTAGCGTGGTAAATCATTGGTTATCTATACCAGACGTAGTTATCAAGTTTAACTATTAGCTCGCCATCCTCTTGGGGCGAACTACGCCAACTTCTGTCCAACAGCACACATACCGGATGTTCACGAAAGTAACTTATCTTACAAGCCTTGCTACATGATTTCTCGTAAAAAAAATAAGGTGAGGTTTTTGGCTGACGCAAATCTTAAGAGTCCTATACAGCTGGCGCGTAAACTGTGGTGCAGTGTGTTAGGAGAAAGTTTTATTAAGGCCACCGTCTACATAAGTTTTCAACGTTATATTTTTATTTTTGTATTTGTGCCAGATATGTTTTTTTTTCTAATTTTAAACTTAAATTGTGCTGTTATGAAAATTTTAAATCTCTCTTAGTTTTTGCGCCATGACTCGAAAACGTCAAAATTTGTATTTTACTGTTTTATGTAGGCCTACGTCACTAAAACTGACATACAGCGAAAAAAATTACAGCGAATAACGATGTTGTAGGCTAGAAAAATGTTTTATGTTTTTAAAAATTCTTGGAATTTTAAATTTTAGTCTGAAAATTTAGTATTTTTTTCTTATACAAAAGCGTTCTGTATTTTGTTTTTATATACGAGAAGACCTAGCCTACAACATCATTATTCACTGTAATTTTTTTCCAGTTTTGTATGTCAATTGGGTAGTTTACCCGAAAACTTTACTTCATATTTTATATATCATCGCGCAAAAATTGTAATATACTATTGAGAACATTCAGTGTACTGATACGTACAATTTTTGTAGTCAAAGCCTGGTAGTAACATATACAGTGAAATCACTGGGGCGCCAAGCATATGTTAGCTTACTCATATTAACATCGCGTCCACTGGGGATTGGAAGTGTTCGCGAAAAAAAATATTGTGCTCCAGCTTGTTTATGAAATGTGCGTGCACATAAGCAATTCTGCTCCAATGTAATTGTCAGCGTGTAGTAGTTCAGAGACGTCTGTCATTTGAGTGTGGCAATCAGAACAAGTTTGCTGCGACAACACTCGTCTGTGATTCGCGGTTACAAAAGAAGACGGTTAGATTTGAAAACAAAAATCGTAGTACAACTTGAAGTTTTATTGTTTCAGCATCGTATTATGAATGCACTGTAAAAAAAAGTCGTACATTTACAAGAAAAAACTTGTAAACTAATATGAAAACATTTATCACTCTTGGACTCCACCAATAATGTCGCAGGACATTAAAGTGGTCTAATTTTTCCAAATACCTGAGGGGACTAGAGGGATACACTGTTATGAGCAGAGTGTTTGATGTGAAACAAACTAACCTTCCAACGCCTGTCACGTTTTCAAAATATTTTGTACTTTTACAAAAAAAATCACGGAAGCTGATTGCAAAAAAAAAAATGTCTGTGTCACTTCAAAACAAATTTTGTAAAACGTACAAGAATTCAGTTGCAAATGTACGAAAATTGTTGTCACTGTACAAACATATTTGTGCATTTCCAAGCATTTCCTGTAAAGTTTACAATATTTTCGTAAACTTACAAAAACATTTTTGGAAAGTAGTTTCGATTTTTTTTTTCAAAGTACAAAAGTATTTTTTTTTTTTACTGTGTAGAGGTACGTCAGTTTTGTATGTTCATCTAGTAGCAACTTAGGTTTCTCAGTCATATACACGAACACGCGGGTACCACCCTTCGAACTATTTTCTCATTTACAACTGGCTTGTAGTAGTCAAAGATGTGTCATGGCAGTCATCGGCTAATCAGTGAGAGTGAAGTAAAACGTTCTTTGCATTCAACCTGACGTATGCGTATCTCAGAAACTGACGTAGGCACCTGTAATTATGGAATATAGGCTACCATTTGTAAAAATATTATCTCAATATGCAATGTTTTGCTAGACCATTCAGCATGACATTGGTGTTAAAGAAGTCTAGAAAAATTTCGAATTCCTACTTACGAATAGATGTACATATATTTTGCAGATATATTTTTGGTCAAGTTGAAAGACAAGAACACATATTTTTCTGTCAGTTCTATTACTGGCCGACAGCTGGCATAACACGCCTTTGACTTCTGCAAGCCTGTTATCAACAAGGAAATAATTCGTAGGGCTAACCGCTTGTACAGTGTAGGGTTAGAAGCGAGTTGATAAGGACCTGAAAAATTCGCTTATTCTTTTGGGCACAAATTAGACACGTAGCCCCTGATCGTGACACCTCTTGGAGGGTTCAGTATCAATAATAAAGAAACAACGTAATGCAGGCTGAATCGTGTCACGATTTTATGGCGAAAAGATTTGTGCAACAACATTTGGTTTCAATGCGTCACGTGCACAACTTCAGATCTGCAACATCGTTTGTGATTGGATGATTTTACTTTCACTTCCCTTGGCAAACTACAGACGTACGGGGTCACAATAATCTTACTCTGATTGGTGCAGTCAAATGAGAAACGTGTCTGAACAAAGACACGCTGCCAATAATTAACTTGCTGCTAGATAAATCCGAGAAATTGATGCACATCTTCGGACACCGGTTCGCTAGGACACTCGCTTCCCGTCAAGGCGATCAGGGTGGAAGTCGGTCCGCGGATTTCCGCGTGTGGGAATCGTGCCAGGTGATGCAGCTGGTCAGTGGGTTTTCTCGGGGTGCTTCCGTTTCCCCTCACCCCTTTCGGTTCGGCGCTGCTCCATACTCACATTATGTCACCCCTCATCGGCGCTAAAAACCTGGATGTTGAGTGCGGACCAAAATCTCTTCACACCAGTGGAGGATCCAGAAGGGTTGATAGAGGGAGGGGGGCATCGAGGCCATGGCCCCTCCCCGAGACTGCTCCAAAAATATTGAACCAAATAAGCTCGAAGCTAAATACTGAAAATGTTACGTCATACTTATCCTAAAACTTATTAAAATACAGCATAGTCGTTTCCTGCAACAATATGGAAGCAGAGGTTTAACAGTCCTATGCAGCAGCAGCAGCTAGAAGCTGCGCCTGAGGTACGGAAGCAAGTAGGCGATTAGAACTAGAATGGCTCGTGCATCAACAACCGTATCGCCCTTATGCGCGGAGCGCGAGAACGAGGTGTAGTGTTTCGTTCGTTGGCCTTATCCTGGGACATTAAGCAGTGGCCCTATTTTTTTATTTGCGAAAAGTGTGTAGAAATGTCCAGCGCGTGCTTCTCTATTTTCGTTTTACGAATCTGGTTGGTAATTTTTACGTGACATCAGTCTGACAAACCCGTTCTTGGCCATTTTGATGTGCTCCGACACAGTATTTCTAAGCATGATATATATGTAAAAAAAAGTGTTTTCTTTCCGTAGATAAAGATATCGAACTCATGCACATTTAGTAGTACCATTTAAAAAACTTTCTCCTAACACGCTACACCACAGTTCATGCGCCAGTTGTATAATGCTGTTAATGGAAATTACGTATTTTGTTTCAGCACAAAGATTTTCAATTTTAAAGGTAAAGTTAAATATTATAATTTCTTTAAAAGGTATATTATTATTTTTTTTAGCTTGGAAATTTCTTAAATTACACCATTTTGCACCCTAAAATTCAAATCTTTCCGAAGGATGAACATAGGATCCCCTTTTGGCTTGGGGTATATATCACTCTAAAAAATAGTTTGTAAATTTACCAGACGTGCGTATAGGAGTACTAAGAAAGTAGGTATGGTAGAATAGATTCTCAGACATCCATGGTAACACTTCTAAACCTAATTATAAAACAGTCAAATGCATACTGAAGTTACCAGACTTGTATTGTAACATTTGTGAATGTTTGCATATTTACAAGACGGAAGTATGGTAACTGTCCCATACTGCGTCTGGGATAATAACTTCCTAAACATTTGATGACGTTTTTTCCAGTGTATAGGTATAGCTATGAGGGAGAGCTTGGCACCCCTGGTTTTTGCGAAAATAATTTTGCACCAGTTTGTTTCAGTGCCTTACGTGCACATCTGCAATCATGCTTCATGGTTATTGGCAGCGTGTCTATGTGAAAAGCCGTGTCTCGTTTGACTGAGCCAATTACAATATCGTTCCTGCAACACCACACGTCTGTGATTTCCCGGTAGAATACCAAGGCTCGTGACAGTTAAAACATCCAATCACTGACCACGAATCAGAATTGCAGATCTGCACGTAAGGCAAGGAAACAAACTGGTGCAAAATTATTTTCGCGAAAACATGGGCTTCTAGGCATAGCCCCATACAGGATACAGAGGTGGAGCCGCCCCTGCTTCACACACGTCTATGATTAGAGCTCACGATTTTTCGCGAAGAGAATTCTGCAACAGTTTGATTCAATGCCTTATGTGCACATACGAATCTCTGCTTCATGGTTACTGGCAAAATGTATTATTGCTAGAGGTACGATTATTTCGCATACTGATTCTACACTGTAAAAAACTTCCTAAAATGTTTAAGAAGTAGTTGATCTAAACGCGGTATGAGACAGGTACCATTCTTTGCCTTGTAAATATGCTGACTTTTGTAACTGTTACAATACAAGTCTGGTAACTCTAGTATGCATTTGACTGTTTTATAGCAAAGTTTAGGAGTGCTACCATGAAACTCTGGGAAACAATTCTACCGTACCTACTTCCTCAGCGCTCCTATACGAACGTGTGGCAAATCTACAAACTATTTTTCAGAGTGTATGTCAGGTTGAACTTCAATAACGTATACTTCACTCATCCTTCTGTGATTAGACGAGTGCTGTTTTAACACACATTTGACTACTGCAAGCCAGTTATAAATAAGGACACAAGTCGTGGGGATATCACGTGCTACATGTTTGTACTGTTAGAAGCCAGTGAATATTCGGCTTCAGTCGGTACACGTATAGAACTGAGAAGTCTAGGCGGTTGCCATACTAATACCGGAATTCTCGTGCCTCAAATTATTGCACAGACGTGGTACATTTGACTGTGCCAACAGGAACAAGGTTATTGCGACACCACACGTCTGTGATTTGCGGGTAGAACCTTAGATGCTGAGAGTTATAAACAGCCAATCACTGACCATGAAGCAGGGCTACATATGTGCACATAAGTCATTGAAACAAACTGTTGCAGAATTATTTTCGCGAAAAATCGTGGGCTCTATCCATGATGCACCTCTGCAGATACATGGACACACCGACGACCACATCTCGGCTGGGAGGCAGTTAGGTTCAGCCGCAGTTGCGTTGTAGACGGACGGGACTTTGCTGCCACCTTCCCCCACCACACCACCTCCCAGCCTCGTCGTTACAATGCCCAGAGTTTCTGGAGAGTTTCCTCTTTTCAAAGACCCCGAGGGCAAGGCTGTCACCGCACCCAACATCAAAGGGGACAGCACAGTTTCGAATTTACTGGGTGGAGTCGACCCCGACCTCCTGCCTCCATCACCAACTCTCTCCTCACTCAATACGTCACAACATTTTTGCTTGAAAACAGGGCCATTTTATGATAATATGAGCGTCTGTACATCTAATGTTGACGTTTTTGCCGCGATTAGTAGATAAATAAATCCTGAAAAGATCAATTTATTTCTACGCTTTTTTCGATGCCAATATGGATAAAATATTCGACGACAACCCTAGATAATGGTATTTGCCAACTTTATGAGTAAATATTTATTCAGAATTACTAATACGTTACGCCTGACCTATTGCGCCGCAGTTAAATGCACGAGATTCTGGCGTCAGAGATTGTGCCTCAGAATTTCATCATAATGCTGGAAACAATTTTGTTTAAAACTTTGGCTAAAATAATTGTCAAGGATTGCTATTGTTTAATTTACGCTAATTGACTTTAAGGGCTTGGGCCCGAGTTTTTCGACTTACGGGAGAATTATTATTTAAAATCCATACGAGAGTCAATATAGTAAAATTACTTCGTAACTTTCTTGCAAATTGGTTTTACTATGCAATGTTATTTTTTGAGGCAAACTGTATGATGAGTATAGCTAATTTATCGATTAAAAGGAAATTTCATTAATTAACTAATTAGCAACTATTTTGCACAGTTCTGACTCGACAAAATTAGAGTATGCAGTTTAAATCAGTCGTAACAAAGTTACGAAGCGATTTTACGATATCGGCTCCCATTTATGTTTTGAAAAATAATTGTCGTTAAATGCGAAGAAACTCTTGCCCATGCCCTTAAGAAACCTACAGTTATAGATTAATACTTTTAGCGTTGAATTATGTATAAAGCTATTCAAGACTAGCGAATATCACCACTGTCTCATATTCTTATGAAACTCGGAATATATGCTCTGAATCACGCAAATAGACAGGTAAAGTGGTCGCAGACACTGTATAAAGGCTAGTGCGCGCTTCAGTCTGAGGAAGGACGTGGAAGGATGAGGTTACGTCGCTTGAGCTCTCTACCCACATAAGAAAGGCGAGCGTAAGAAATAGTCGTGTCGCAGAAGGGGACGCGCACTTGTTACTGCACACATATATCACAATGAGTCGACAGTTCGCATTGATATAAACCCGGTATCGTTGTAATCAGGATGAATTCTGCTATTGGTCAAAAACAAAATATTTGAACAAAATAAAACGGTATTACATTTTACTGCACCTAAGATGTCGCTAATTTTCGACATTAAAAACCTTATATTCAGCAATATTTGAAAAATGGGAAGATGCGTCCTTTCATGTTTTAATAATTTTTGTGCATTGAGCTGCGAAGTCTAATCTTAGAGTAAATTATTTCATTTTAGTAAGTCTGATAATTTTCCTTAGTTGTATGCGCCCATAGTCATATATATTTTGACTTTGACATGTTATTTTAGTACTATGCATGCTAAACATTTTTCCATTAGAGTAAATGGCTGTCTCAAGTGGCGTCTGCAAAACTGACATAATTTCATATTCAAAAACAATTATTAATTTCACACTTAAACGGCCTTAACCTGAAAATTTGAATATAATTTGTAGTATTTCTGTGCTTGTTCGGTTCGTAAAAAGTAGTTTAATTGCAATTACAGGTATGTCCGGCGGAATAGTGGTGTGTGAAAATTATTTTCTGTTAGTAGTGCACAAGAAAGCAAGGCTTATTTGCAAATATCTAGTTTCACGATGTAGTACATCATCACAGTTATACAGCGTGCAGCTGAATTCGACTGACAAACTTCGGGAGGTGATTCATTATGAAAAAAACAAGTATAAAATATACGGGACACTTTGTACCTAAAATTAATATTAAGGGTGGCATGAGTCCTTAATCATTAAAAATTTAAAGTGTATTTTTGTAAAATAATGGAAATGAAGAGGCATTTAATGATGACAAGTTGATCATTATTTTATACCACCGGGACCTTGAAATACACATTAGAATCACATTAATACCTTTTATCCTAATACAAAATACTAGGGTGGCTACCTCTTTTATTACATGCCACTTTTCTACCATCAGGAATGACGAAATTTTAATGCGGTTTTCTACTAGAGAAGCATGTCAGAAGTAAAAAAGGTAGCCTTGTTGTAAATGCGTAGGACCAACCATTTTCGTGTAAAGTTCGTAAAAAGAGTGGGCTGCAGTCTGACAGTGCCTACTGCGTAGGCAATACGGCATACACGTTTGAATGGCTGGCTGCCGTACCAACTGCTGTAACTGAGGGACTGGAGAGGATGGATCTCATCAACAGCTTAGCTAAGATCATTAGATACAGTAACACAAAGAACTGAACAATGTCAGAGAACCGAGAAAGGAATCGGCCATGACCAATATCAAGGGATTCAACCCGTCATTCGCCTGAAGTGATTTCGGGAAACCGTGTGAAACAGGAACAAGAATGGGCGGAGTCGGGAATCGAACCCGTAGATTACTGCAATGTGGCACACTTGCACCACCTCGCTTATTTTGGTAAAAAATTTGACTTATGTTTCTTAAATGACAGATTCAATTATGATCTCCAAAATCCATCGCAAATATCATTCTATCTCCCCCCCCCCCCAACTCTCCACCCTATTAAAGAGAAGCGGACAGGTACGGTCTGTGTAAACCATCACGGTGCTCGACAAACAAGGCAAGGGGACGGCCTGTGCTCGCCATGGCAACCAGCCCTGAGGGACAGAAAGACATGCCGCTCTGATAAACACACATAGCTGGCAGTACTCGCTCCCAGCTTCAACCTCGACGACGACGAACAACAAACCCTCGCTGCATTCGCGTTCTCCCGCCTAAAATACAAGTTTAACTTTCTCTACAGCCGTAGCCGTGTCTAGCAGAAGGACGCTGCCTTATGCCCAGTACTCACCGTTATCTTTCTTGAACAAGAAGATGAATGGTGAACAAAAAGGTGTACACCAACTTGTGTGCAAGCCTCATGAACGTACCGAACACACATCAGTAGACTACTTACATGCTTTCTTGAATATGACAGTAGGCTTATATAGAAAAATTCTTAAACATGAGAGCCTTTTTTTACAAGTTTTTAAAATTTTATTTCATGTCTATTTCTTATTTATATTTATATTTATCTAATGGGACTTGAATTTTAAATTATAAAATACATCAAGTACATACAAAATAGAAACAGATAAATAAATATGTTGTGACTATACAAGGCTTCAGTTTGTATTCTACTCTCAAATAAACGAGATCAGGATAAATTAACACACGCAAACAAGGCAAATAAAAACGCAACGAAACGACTTGCACAAGAAGGTGCACGAAAATTAGAACTGTATCTGAATGATTCTAGCTGGAATGCAAAGACCCTTGCACCCATGCTACTTGCATACAAGACACACGATGCAAGTCGCCGTGAACGAGAATGTATACACCGTCTTGTTCAAGAAAGATGCTTTTGATACGGCAACCTGGCTTACAAGAGTCATTTTAATACAGCCTTGATCTGTTCAACGACGATGGCTGAAGGCAATGATCGTTGGTAAAAATAATTTTGCACCAACTTGTTTCAACACCTTATATGCAGACCTGTAGCTTTGCTTTATGGTTATTTGCAGTGTCTTTTTGAATAGAGGTGTCGCTCAATTGATTGTGCATAATGAGAATAAAGTTACTGTAAGGCAATACGCTCTGATTTGCAGATAGAAGTTCAAGACGCTGAGAGTTAAAAAGAGACAGCCAATTAGGGATGTTCTATAGCGAATCGATTAGTACAATAATCGATTAGTTCAACTAGATTAATCTATTTCTCCGAATCGATTACTTTGGTTTAGATTAATTACTATATCGATAAGTTCAGATTATCTTCAACTTATTTCCAAATTAAAGTTTCTTCAAAAAATTAAAATACAGAATATGAAATGAACACGTTAGTTTATCTTCAGCGTTTTAATAAATCAATGTACAGTAAAGATTGTAACTTTAACTAGACTGGAACTCAACTAATCATATAAAATATTTCATTTCTTATTGGAGAGCATTAGTCGCGATTTCTTTTGAAACAACAAAGAGATTGTGAGCTTTTCCACAAAAAAAAAATGTCGCAGACAATTCGTGTGGTAATTTTTTTAAAATTAACTCATAGTGGCCGATATATTTGTTAGGTTATACTGCAGATTTAAAACAATAAAACCAAGATGGCTACTGATGTTAACATTAATTTATTTTTAATTATGTTAATAGTTAATATTTTTATTTCCAGTTATTACGATGAATACTTTCTAAAGTAATTTATTTGAAAACAAAGTAAAAATTAAATTTTTATTACCAATAAATATTAATATACAATAAAATAATTGCTATCTTAGGCCAGCCGTGAATGTAAACTTCTGTTATTGACTAAAACCATCACTTAATTGTTTAAAAAACAAATACTATTCATTCATAAATCATAATTTTTCATCTGGTGAGCATGTAAACCATTTCTGCAAAAAAAAGTATTTCAACACATGCAAATACGTACTTAAAATACAAACGAGAGCATAATGTTAAAGTAATCGATAAATATGGGAATCACTTCCTTGAATACGCTTAACCGATTAAACTAATCGTATTCTTTCGATGTAATCGATTCGTAACTAATCGTTAATTTTGATTCGGTGCCCATCCCTACAGCCAATCACTGACCATGAAGAAAAAATTAACGTGTACACGTGAGGCATTGAAACTAAATAGTACAAAATTATTTTCACCAAAAACTGATCCTCATACTTCAATGATATATGTAATAATAGCAGCCGAATCAGAAAGCAACGGTGTCAGAAATATTATAAGTGTGTGTTCTGTGTACTTTGCAAACTCATGAGGCACACACACACAAAAGTGTGTCACGCAGCTGATGTCGCGTCATTTGTACCACGAGCGAGCGGCACATTCGCTGGCGTGCGTGAAGTCCTAATGTGTTTAACGCGCGCGCCCCATTCCCCTCGCCTGGTAGTCAGAAGGATTGTTATCGGGTCGACGCAGCAGCATTAAGGGCGCCGTCTACTAGAATCGTGAAGAAGCGCGCAGACCTTTAAGACTTACGGGGACTGGTAGTAAACTTGAAGATAGCTCTCCGTGCCACGTGTTCGAGTAGGCTAAGAGGCGTGGCTAAGGGCCGGGGGCGCGGTTCATCACAGTGACGTGTCTAGAGGAAGTCGCAGTGGTGGGGGTGCGAGCCATCTGCCTTGTCCTTCCCCTATCTCATTGTAAGCCAATCTCCCTGAGAGG
>PNEQ01013363.1:0-17754 GCA_003012365.1 Medauroidea extradentata
AGTTTAAGTGGTTAAACAGTGAGTGTTCAATGTACAAGTGAACCATTAAATAAAAAAAAACTAAACAGAAATTTTTTCTTCTTCTTTTTATATATATGCCCACTTAAATGTTTTCTCTCTGAGCGGACACCGTTTGAAATACTTAACCTCCAAAAATATATATAAACAACAGCACGTGACGGCGAGAAGTAGCAGGCCCCGTCACATTCAGCCGCCCTGACCCATTACATCTGGCGTCACCGAACAGGGACATCTAGATAACCAATAACAACACGGCGACGTAGACGTACAAGCAACGGGAGGACAGCAGCACACCCGTTACAATAGTACAGTAATTATAGTCTGGCTGACTGCATATCAATTGTGAAATGGCAGTTAATTTTTGTGTAGTAGCCATTTATTAATGTAAAATTACATATTTGTTTCCTACTTTACCTTTCTTTTACAGCATTAGCTATTGCTTGGTACAGCACATTTTAAAAATCTTATCTCTGTTCTTCCTTCAGTCTCCTACAGCTGCTAGCATTATAATCCTGTTTTACAGACCAGGGTAAATACAATATCGGTATATTTACTACAGTAGTAAGAAAAACAATAACAGAAAGGCACTGTAAAATAAAACAATCAACAGGTGAACATCTGCCAACACCATTTGTTACTGTGATTATACATTTCCTTCTTGTTGTTGTAATATAATTACAGTACAGGATATTTGTCTTCTGTGTATTTTTTTATGTATGCTTTGTATTCTAATATTTTTATTACTATTTGGACTCTTAATGATAAACAATATAATTATTTTGATTTTTAACATCACCTGGACAATAATGTTTAAATTCAGTACTTTTCAATTTTTATTTATTTAAGCTACCTCACTTTATTTTTCTTGCTGGGTTCTATGCTTTGAGAATATGCACATTCTGAGAACTGCATTCTCTATGCACCAAGGTCATCAACACCTCCTTGGACTGCACGTACAACTTTTAACTGTTGTGTGATTTTTATAAAATCGCCTCTTCTGATTTATTTTCATGTAACGTGGAAGATGGAGGCGGTAGTAAAGATCAACCATCTAACAGAGGTCTTCCTCGTGAAGATAGGATCCAGGGGAAATATCGGCCACCATCCTAAATGTAATTCTCTCTGGGAGTGGTAAAATGTCTAGGAAGTGAAAGCTTAAACATTTTTGCCATTCTAACGAGAGGCATTTCGCAGTAAACTAACTTTGAGTGAACAGGAAGTCATTGCAGACAATTAATGTTCTGATCTGCATCCCTTATAATTGGCTTTATTAACATTTTAATTAGTTCACAAGCCCTATAATTGTTAAACTAATAATTGTAGCGGCCTTAATATGTTCACGAACTGTGACTTTGAGAAAGTAATTTTTTAAACTCAAATTTGTAATATTGGCATATTGGATCGCCATCTTAGCAAATTTAGTGTCACAAATTTTGCTACAAATACAACTGAATTAGACATTCCCCAGTGGTTTGTGACGTGAAGTTCTTATGCACTCTTCCGTAATAACGGAGTAATTGCACAGTGCAAAACAAACTTTATATATCTGTTTGTTTATTTCAGCAAGACTACAAGAACCAATTTAAAAATAAATGTTTATAATAGTAAGAGTGTGATTGCTTTAATTAATATTGGAGAATAGCATCTTATTTATATACTTATTTATTTTTATCTTTGGCTCATGTTTTCTTTCATTTAAAACAATTCCAAAAGATTTTTAATTTCATTTTCATAATTCTTCCGAACTGTTTTTTTTTTTAAATTACCATACATAATTCATTAGTCATTACCTATTCAACACTACAGGTTTAATGTATTTTAGCCCATGGAACGTCTTAAAAAAAAGATTGCTAAGACTAGGTATCTTCTGAGTCCACTGCAGCCCATCCAAACTTTACCAAAAATTTTAATAATCGTTCTCTGCACAGACACCATCTCACACCTAGCTCTAAATTATATACAATAAAGTGATGAAAGTGAGATGTTAACGGGTATGGAAAGGTAAGATCTTGAGCAAACAATTGGAATACTCAATCGTCGATAAAATCTAAACTGCTCATAATAGTTCAATGAAATTTTTTTTGTTGAGTAGATATTCTAATGGCGGACGTTTATGTATACATCCCTGGGCGGTAGTATGCTTTGCTTTCAAGTTAAAAATTAAAAACTGTATTTAGAAAAATAAGGGGTTGAAACCACAAAATCCATAAAAATGGAAAGCAATACTAAAACGCACTTAAATATATTGAAAAATTAGTAGAAACACATTAATTATATTAATGCCCGTAATTGCAAGTCCAAAGTCTTTAAAGGCACTTTCAGAAATACGTCGTGAAATGAAAGCAACAATTAAACTTCTGTAAAAATCATCTGAATAAATTACGTAATAGTATTTAAAAGGTAAACACTCAAACAAAATCACTAACAAATTTCAAAAGAAAAATATACAAAAAAGACAATTTAAACTTTTTCTTGGCGGACTTTCCACTGTGTCCTACTGCCGTAGTCATTTGCATTGTACCTTCATGAAAAATATGTATATAAAGTTCTGTATCGCAGGTAACGGAAAATGTTTAGTGTAAAATCACTGCATACGTATCTGTTATTTGTTTTGCACAAGTCACATTGTGGATTCAAACCAGATGCAGAAACTTGCCGTCTGTATTACGTCGCGGCGCGTAGCACCCCGCTGCAGCAAACATTCTCACACAGTCTCTAGCAGCTCTAGTTAATGTTGCAAATACTACTACCAATTTGTTAGTGGGCCCTGCTTCAAAAAGGGTAGTCAGAAACTGCTCGATTAAGGCTGGTAGTCCGTCACAGCTTATGGGAGCAGGAGTTTACCTGCCGCGTAGCGAAGACTGGCGTTTAGGTGGTTTCTGAAAGTGTGGGAGGTGGACACGTGCCCGGGTCCGGCTGCAGTAGCCCAGACGCAGGAAGCGGCAGAACGGGCATCCGCAGCTTACGTCATCTGCCCCCCCACTTAGGCTACCGTTCAGCCACTAGTACCAGTAGCCCGAAGCTCGCAAGAGGTTGCGGGTTGGCGGCTGGTACCGGCCTGCTTGTGGTGCTGGAGACAGGATTGCCGTCCGTCGACGGCGTTGTTGACGTCGTGCTGTCTGCTCTGGCGCTGCGTCTCCGATGTCACTCGTGGAGTGTCCTCTAAGACTTGCGTGCTCTGGCTGCACCTGCTGCAGTCCGGCGGTGGGTGCGTAGGCAGCCTAGTGTACCTGTGCGCCGTGCAGGTGCCTCACCGCTTAAAGGAGCTGGCAACGTAAAAAATAAGTACGTCTCAAAAGTTGCGCAATGGCGTGAAAATAATATCAGTGAAAATCCGAGCTTTGTGTGACGCATGGTTCTACAGATATGAGCGCGCGAAGAATGCGAACGAGCTACCCGTGACGTCACCGGTGGCGTAGCCGAGAGTGCTGGCCGGCCCGGCCAGTCTCGCATGTGTCTAGCCACCGCGCGTCGCGCATTGTTGACTGTCTCACCGGTTTGTTTACGAGGTCTTGTGGTCAATAACTTGTTGCTTACTGTTGTTTCTACAGTAATGCCAAAAAGGTGCTGTGTTTTTGGCTGCAAAAATGATTCATCGCACCATAACGGTATATCCTTCCATAAATTTCCATCCCGCGAAAAATCACCAATTCGCTATAAACAGTGGGAGCGGAAAATCAATCGGGTTTCTTTTGTACCGAACAAATTTACAAGTGTGTGTTCGGTTCACTTTGAAGATAATGATTTTGAATTGTCTTCTCGGTTGAAATCATCTATGTTAGGAGTACGCGCTACAGCTGTGTTAGTAAAAACAGCTGTTCCTAGTCAAAAACTGAAAGGCGAAACCGTTGCCGTGGCAAAGAAAATAATAGGAAATTCCTATACTGTATAAGGAAAAAAACTTTGAATGAAGCTATCGAAGAAAGTGCGTGTTCGTCAGCTGCAGAGACGTGTACCGTAGATTACGATTACAGTGTAGGAATAGAATGTGTTGTTGCCGAAATACATGTAACTGATGGAGACGACAATACTAGGAACAAGGAGATTCAGTGTGAGATGGGCAACGAATGTTACAGGAACATTTCTTTGTTCAGTGAAGGTAGTGAGAGTGACGAGAATATATTAGACTCCTCTTACACAGCTACCGAAACTGTGGACAGTGAAACAGACGAATGTTGTTTACAATATCTTAATGACTCGGACACAGAAAAACATTCCGTTTCCTCCCAATGACGCCGAGGAACACACATTTGCCGGCAAATATTTCTTTGTTTTGTGGGAGTGCTTGCTACAGTTGTTTTTATTCTGTTCTAAATGCGGCAGTGCTGTTTGTAGTGTGAAACCTGCAGGAAAGGGGCCATCCCTACCTGTAATAACGAGGTGTGTGAAAGGGCACGAATTTGTATAGCGATCTCAGAAAAATATTAAAAAAAGAAATACACTTAGTATTGTGCTCACAACAGCCATGTACATTTGCGGTCTACGTTATTCTCTCTTTAAAAACTTTTCAGACACAATGGGATTGTGCTTTATTTCTCATACTGCTTATTACAATATCGTAAATAAATATGTTAGCCCTACTATTAGAATGGTATGGCTTAAAAAGAGGAAATCACATTTCGAATGTTTGAAAGCATCAGAAACAGGCGTGTGGTTGGCTGGAGATAGACAATATGACAGTCCCAGGTTTAGTGCAAAATTTGTTACATACACAGCAATGGATGTTAAAAGCGGCAAAATAGTTGATTTTGTTGTATTGCAAAAAGGTCAAGTTGATGGTGAACTCGAGAAACTGGCGTGCGATATATTGTTAGAGAGACTAACACGAGAATTTAATGTGACTCTTTTTGTTTCGGACAGGCATCGGGGAATCCGCAAATTGATGAGAACAAAGTATAAATCAATAACGCACAAATTTGAGTTTGGCATATTTCAAAATCATTAAAGAAAAAGTTGAAGGCGATAGGAAGTCAGTCAGATTTAATACCTCAGTGGAGTTCAAGCATAATAAATCACTTATGGTGGTCAGCGAAAACGTGTGACAACAATGAAGATATTCTACTAGAAAAGTTTTTATCCATACTTCACCACATAACTGATACGCACAAGTGGACTGGGAACAAATATGTGAACAACTGCGAGCACGAGGAGTTGACACCACATGAGAGACGAAAAAAGTGGTTACAACCTGACAGTCACGATCACCGCCTCTTATCGTCCATTATAAATGATAAACAGTTCTTGGAGGACGTGAAGCACACGAAAAACTATTGCCACACGGGGAAACTGGAATCTTTTCACAGTATTGCTCTCAAATATAAACCTGAACGAAAAAATTTCAGTTACAATGGTATGGTTACGCGTACGATTCTCTCTATCTTTGATTTCAACAACAACCTAAAAAGAGAAAAACGTGCCACAAAAATGAAGTATTCGAAACCACTCAAAAAGTGGGTAGCAGCAAATGTATACGAAGACAAAACACATGAGTGGCGGAAGTAACTTCTCCGAAGTGTCATTTCAGTGATAGCAGGCGAACTGTCCCTAGAACTAGACGACCCTTACGTTGTTATAAACGTACCTAAATGTATCGCATCGCTGCCTCGCCCTGAATCGCTAAAGGACATACACAGTTATTCAAGATTTACTGACATATGCTAATTAGCCTCCAACAGTGTTACAAAATCATTCACTTACCATTTGTATATCAAGTTTTCCACCTATGCAGCAACAGAGTCTTCAGTCCAAGAAGAAGTTGACATTGACACTATCGCATCTGTAAGTAACGTCCTCATTTGCCTATTTCACAACTATTGTAAGGTCATATTTAATATATTGTATTAGTAGAAATATTATGGCGTGTGGTGTACATTTATTTGCAGTATTATAGCCAGTCAATACAACACTAATTTAAATAATTTTTAAGAAAATGTTGAATTATTAATTTTACTGAAATAACGTTATTTCCACTATTACATCAGCACACATTAATCAAAATACATTACTTCTCTACCTTCCGCAGGTTTGAAACTTTGGTATACTTCGAGTTCAGGGTATTCTTTTCTTATTGCTTGCACAACACATGCAGGGATGACTTTCCGGGTTTTTTCCCCCATAGGCGCCCATGAGTTTACCCAATACACAAATTGTTTGTATGAAACAAATCGTAGCACTCTGAAATGTATCCTAGCTCCTGCCTTTCGAAATCTGTTCTAGCACGTAGCATCATCGCGTGCCTGGCTGTGTTTAAAGTATCTAAATTCATATAACATGGTGAAATGACACATGGCAGGTAATGCACACAGCAGTCCCTCGAAGGTTGGAAATGAGTTCACTCTCGTGACAACACACGTTTTCTTCATGTTCCGGCATTACAATACAGTGATCATATTCATACCAGTCTGTGTTGTTTTGTCTTATTGCTGCTGGTCGTGGTCGATTGTTGATCACTTGGTTTTCGTCTTCGTCAGCTTCCGGTTCAAACATATACGAACTCACATTTTCCATGTTTACTTACACTGCAAATAGATGTTAATTATCTAAGAGTAAACCAATTAATTAAAAAACCACGTTACCAAAAACACGAGCACGAAGACCCGTGCAAACGTGCGGTACAGTCGCTAGCAGCGTGCCCCGCGTTCACTGCTGGCAGCACGCCGCACCGCGTTGGAGCGATAGCCACCGGTGACGTCACGTCGCCAAGCCACGGTATTTACGGCGCGCCATATCTCTACTTCTAGGAAGCGCACAGCACTCTGATTTCTTCTCCCGTTACTCTCCTCGACCGCTCTTAACAGTGACGTTAAATGTGAAAATTGAGTTTTTCATGTTGCCAGCTCCTTTAAGGTAGCGGGGAGCCTGGATACTCCTACATCATTGACGGCCGTGGTGAACTGCTGGGCCCGCCTCCTTCGCCTGTGAGATAGAGAGGGAGCGGTCAAACATGCAGGTCTCACCTCAGAGCATCCCATGCAGGAGGTCTGCACAGGACAGTGGCGTCGCTGAGTCTGGCGTGGTGGTGACTTTGGGGTGTCAACATCGCTGCTCTCCCCGTCAGCCTTGCTGTCTGCTTGGTCCTATGATGACAAGTGCGTTGGTTGAGAGGGTGACATTGCAGCACTCTTGTTGACGACCTCGTCCTCAGCATCATTAGGTAAGCTGGTTGTGGGTTCTTCAGAGGTCAGGAGTTTCTCCAGGTCTGCTTGTCGGGGGCTGGGCTCGTTTGGCTGTCTGTGCCCTCCCATCCTGGTGGTAGGTTACTCCTCCTCGCTTGTCATCTCTGCTGAAGATGACAAGTGTGAGTCTAAGGGTAAGGAAACAGACAAGTTCGCCCCTGTTGGTTCCTCTAGGTTCTCCTGGCTCTCATGTGGTGCGCCATCTGGGCTTCGTGAATTCTGGTCTGTGGATGTCAGTGCCAGTGTACTCTCTTGTGGTGTGTCCCCACTCTTCTGGTTCTCGACCGGTCTCTGCTCGCTTTGTCGCATCTCCACGAGGCAAAGGTTGTCCCTGTGAATTTTTTGCTCATTGCAGCTCACTCAAATGATGTAACCGTTGTTACCTGCAGCTCGAAGAATGACATGGGGTCCATTTCATTTTGGAGCCAGTCCTGCGCAGAACGCCTTCTTGCCCGTCAACTGCGGGTGTGTACGGGCGTACATCCTTGGTCCAGGCTGGAGTTGTAGGGGTTGCTTTGCAGAGCTGTGGGACCACTGGGCCACATATCTCTGTTGACATTGCCTTACCAGGTTTCTCTGTTGTCTGCTCCTACGGCGTCATTCTCCACTGCTTTCATCTGCTGTACTTTCCCCTGGCGGAAAACAGGCAATGTATCCAAACAGTGGAAGATTTCGACCCTGAAACTATTCGGCTAGTCAATATCCCGTAGCGGCATTTACCCTATAGCGTACAGTGTACAGGACAGCTGGTAGTTGTTCTGCCCAACTTGTATGGTCTCCATTCATTCGGGACCCGAGATGCACCTTGGTTTCTGGTTCCTGCGCTCAGTTGGGTTTGCCCGTGGGTAGTAAATGGCAGTGATCTGGTGTTGTACGTTCCATTTGGTCAGTATTCCCGCCACTTGCGGCCTGCGAACTGCGTTCCATTGTCAGTTAGTAGGGCACTGGGATATCCCCACCTACAGAAGAACTAATTTTCTAGGGAATGGGTGATAACAGGTGTGCGTGTATTGGATACGGCGAATGCCTCTATCCATCTGGTGTACAGATCAGTTTTAACCAGGACGAACTGCTTACCACCTTTGCTACGCGGATATGGCCCTATCAAGTCGAGGGTTACTGAGTCCATGGTAATTCGTGGCATTCTGGACTGCTATTGTTGTCCATCAGCGCAACGACTTTTGATACAATTACAGTGCTGACAACGGTGCACAAAGTCCATGCATGGTCTGTCGTGCAGCTTCCGGCCAGTGAAAGTGGCGCCTCAGGTACGTCAGTGTCTGGGTTCTGCCTGGATGTCCTACCTAGGAACTCTCGTGCGCAAACTGCAGGATTGTCATTCGTTCTGCCTCCGGTACGAAGAGTTTCCAATTCGGTTTGGACGTTGGGCATTCAATCTGCTGAATGCTGTCTACGACACTCCAGTGCGGGACTTCCCCTTGGTCAAACTTCTTCACCTTCTCTCACGCTACAGAGCATTGTTGCTGCGCGCCTATCACTCGGTTCTTCAGTTCTTCCAGCGACAGTTTGTCTTGCACCGTCTCATTGTAGCACCTGGGTGACTCGCCTGTGCTAGTTGTTTCATACCGCACTGTGGGTGGCATGATTTCATCCCATTCCTCCTCATCCACAGCGATGGCGTCTTGAGGGGCTCGGGGCAAAATGTGCCTACAAGCTCGTTTTCTGCTCCAGGACTTCAAAATTGAAGTATTGTAGGAACAACGTCCAATGGGTCCGTTTGCTTCGTGCCTCTCATCGAATGCAGCTATACTAAGCAGCGGATTGTCATGTCCTTAAGGTGATGCTCTGGTAATTCTAGGAACTGGCGATATCTCTTTATGGCCCAAACGACCGTGAGGCACTCGTTCATTTACGTCGTAGCGAAGCTCCACTGCACCGAACTTCGCACTACGTCGATGATGCGTTTCTCGTCGTCGCCGCTATACTGATATAATACCGCTCCCAGTCCTAGTTCGCTTGCATCCGTCTGAAGGTATAAGCGTTCTGCTCGGGTCAGCTTCGGACATTCTGCGAATCTCAATTTTACCTCTTTAAAGCATTGTTGATGTTCAGGTCCCCATTGGAAAGGTTTGGAGGGTGATAGGAGGTCTGCGAGTGGTTCTGTAACTATGGCGAAATCTTTGATTAAGTCTCAGAGCCAATTTACTAAGCCGAAAAAATTACGAAGTTGTTTTTGTGTGCGTGGTGTTTGTTGATTTTGAATGATCTCAATTTGTTCAGGGGTCAAGAGCTTAAATTCACTGACTTCAATTGTTTTCCTGTACAGTATACGCCATGGCCACCCCCTGCTTTTAACACATATGGCAAATTATTTATTCTTTATAGGATATTTAAAATATTAATAATAAAGGAAAACGTGGAGATAAGACTGGAACATTGGAACATACAAATTCTCCCTCTTTCAGGTTTAGTTATGAGCGGTAGTAGTACCAAAGTTCAAAAGAATATAACGATGGGACTATACCATGATGACCCTGGACCATGGTCATACCCTGCCCTGGACTACACTACACCCAACTAGCGCCTAGATCCAGGACCTCTAAGCATAGTGGCGCATGCGCACTGCCGCGTTCCTTCTCCTTGCCATCCACCACCACCACCGCTTCGGTCGCAAAGTACAACCTTCAATTTGGTGAAGATTTTCACTATTATTAACCGCTAAAATGTTTGCAAGCACATATTATACAAGCAGTTACCAACACAAACGTACTTTGCTATGTTAAAACTGGCAGAACACTTTACACGGAAGAGAAACAGGCTAGGTGAAGGCACACATTAGTAAAGTTCGTGTCAAATATGTTGAAGGCAGTTGCCAGTGCAATATAAACTGCACTGAATACAAAGTGTTCACGTTTTTTCTCGTCGATTACATTGAATATTTGAGTACATATTCATCACGTGTGCCGTGTAAACATATTTGCTGAAGGTACAAGCACAAAAGAGCAAATTTAATACAATAGCTCGGTATTGAAACGCAAGCAAATGGTGGTGAAGAAGTGACAGTTAAAATGGGTTTTCAATCGCGGAAGCGTGCGTTGATTAAGAAAATGACCGAAAATAAACATTTCACACAAACAGAAGAACTCTCGGTAATAGAAAAACCTCCTTCTCTGGCACTTCGGAAGTGTAGGAGTTCAGATACTAATTTTAAAACTACTCCCAGACAATAACCCGACAAATAAGAAAATTATTCTACAAATAAAATTTTCCCAAAAAATGATATGTACAGACCAACGAAAGTCTTTCTCGAAACCAAAGGAACTTGAAGCCTTAAGGGTGTTCAAGTGCGATAAAATCCTATTTTTTTATTTTTATGAAATATTGTTAGTTTTGTAGAAGAGACTTGCGAGTGAATTTTACTTTTATGAAACAATTTTAGCTCTCATAGTTTTCTCATAACGGGGTGTCAAAGTCAAAATTAGTTTTTTATGGTGCTTGCAAATGATGAAAACCAACTGACCAACTTATACAAAATAATTCGTTGTGAACTTACATCCAAAGAGCTTTGCAATATTAACATGGCCGACCCCTCCCCCAGGTGGTGCTATGACTCTGATTGGCCTAGAGGGTCGTTAGGGGGGCGTGGTCTTGGCTAGGATTGGTTGTTGGGGTCTTTTGGTATGAATAGCACTTAAGTGCCATGAGGTCTGTGATTGGCTGAGAGCTTAAGCCCCGCCCCTGGTGGAGGGGAGAAGGAAGTGAGGGGAATGGGCCCTTTTGGTACAAGTTGTGCCTAAGCGCCATGAAGGGGAAGTGTATATCCCCTTCCTGCCCCTGTAGCCTCTCCTGTCCTTATAGTATACCATTAAACAAATACCCCCTGTAGCCTCTCCTGTCCTTATAGCATACCATTAAACAAATACCCCCTGTAGCCTCTCCTGTCCTTATAGCATACCCTTATAGCATACCATTAAACAAATACCCCTGTAGCCTCTCCTGTCCTTATAGCATACCCTTATAGCACACAATTAAAGGAATAGCCCCTGTAGCCTCTCCCATCCTTATAGCATACCATTAAAAGAACACTCCCTGTAGCCTCTCCTATCCTTATAGCATGCCCCTGAATATCCTGCCCCTGTAGCCTCTCCCATCCTTATAGCATACCATTAAAAGAATATGCCCTGTAGCCTCTCCCATCCTTATAGCATACTCCCCTGTAGCCTCTCCTACCCCTCCCTACCTTATGTCATTCCCCCTCCATCCATATAGCATGTCCTTGTACCACCCCTCCATCCTTGAACCCCCGCCTATTACCTTGTAGCATACTCCCCCTCCCGCCTATCCTTATGACATACCCCCTCCAGTCTAACCCTTGCAGGTCCTTGTGACATACCCTTATAGCATAGTCCACCCCTCTACCCCTGAAGCCTATACTTGATACTACACAAGATTTAGCATACCCTTCCTACCTACCCCTCTCTCCCCTCCCCTGCAGGCTTACCTCTAGAGACGTCCTCTCCTCTCGACTTCCGAATCTCGACTGAGGGTGGCTGGAGGAAACACCAGTATAAACTGTTACTCCCCACCCTACTCCAACCAGCAGTATATAAGGTGGGATTACCTTATTTTAAGTATTTAGTTCGCAAGATGTCGCTGCCATTTCACCCTGCATCAACATACGCAGGTGTCACCCGCGGTTATGCCTCAGTGATGTACACGCTGCCAGAGGAAGAAGATGACCACATGGGTTCTCGTACATACACCGAGTCATGCGATCACACCGGTCATTGGTAAATGGCACACAACCCGTGCATGTACGAGCGATCGCAAGACAGTATTGATTGCTGCTGGGAGAATTGTGTGGTGGCGGCCATGTTGCCAACCACACCTCTACCATCCACGCCAGAAGAGGTTGTTGAATACAGACAACTCCACATGCCTACATACCAACCACCAACCGACAAGTAAGTGCCAGCATTCTCTGTCTCATCCCCACCAACACCATCATCACAAGATGGCGACTAGCAAGTAAGTGTCAACTCTCCTCAGTATACTGTGTGCCTTCGTTGCGAGAACAGTTGTGCAGTTATGTCTGTGGTAAAAACATCGGAATTTTCAAGTTTAAGTCTAATTAAATTTACACCGGATAAGATCAACAGTCACGACTACATAGACATTGGCTATCGCTGTGTGCTCTACAAGCCGCATATTGGTGACACACAGTTTCAAACATGCAACGGCGAACTTCACTTGTACGGGTATTGGGATATTGACGATATCTTCTACGGAAGAATCACAAACTGCTCATCTAGCCGTTGTCCAGTAGCACACCTTACACCACTCACCGAACTTCCAGCAACAGCCAACGAGTTGTATGTAGGAGATGAAGAAACAGATATAGAACCTACCCAGATCAACGACAGAACAAACTTTGTGCTGCGCAAGCTTCAACAGGTCGTCTACAGCTGGTTTGAATCTTGCAACAGTGTCATCCATACGACACTTCTACCCAACAACACTGCATACATCACACCCTGCGAGACAAGAGTTTGCGTGTTGTCTGTGTGAGTACAGTGTTATAACCAGTGATTGAAAAAAAATTTTGCTTCTGTAATGTGTTAGACTCTATAACTACAAAAAAAAAAAAGTTTGCATGTATTTAAGGTTTTAACAATTTCCCCGAACCCTTCATTGTTAAAGAAATCGCCATAAGTATTTTGGACACTGACTTATAGCACGTCGGTATTTACCTTTCTCCCTCCTTATGACTGGCCTGGCCTGTTCTTGATCCAGAAACACAGAAGAAATTCAGGTTGCAAAGGTATGAAACACACGACCTTAAATGGTCTAGTGGTATTACTACCTACGAGGATATAGGAAAAATAGTGAGTTCTATACTGAATGACTATATTTCTGTCTATGTTCTAGGTAGAGGGCAAGAGAAAATCTTGCGTAGTATTTGTTCACCCAATATTAAAATTGTAAACATGAAACGTCATTTCCCATACAATGGTTTTCACAAACTTGTTGACATGTACGAAACTGAACTACATACATGTTATAAGCGCTATCTTTGTACTCAGTGTAAGTCTGAATCCTTGAGAGAGTTTGGTGTGGATAAAATGTTTGTTTGTTGATGTACATAAATATTTTCAAAAATGTGATGAGAGAGAAGCTTGTATTTCACAAAGACATGTTATTTTCAAAAATGTACAAGTTTTCAATTATTATGTATTTATAATTGATTTCAAATATAGTTTAGAACTTTACTTACGTAATATTATAACTGTAAATAAGTTTGTGTTCAAATATAGTTTAAACCATAGTGTTACCTGTTTTGAAAACGACATTATAAAAATCCCTATTAGTACAGTGTAACATATTGATAATTTCAAAGTATCCTTCCGTAAAAACAAGTAGTTGGTATGGCATTATAATCTTGTGTGTGTAACAAGTGAGGTTGCAAAGTATGTAATAAGCGAGTATTCTCTTCTCAAAGACTGCAACATTTTGTAATTTTAAATGTGAAATATATAATATAAAATAAAATGTATTCTTTCATTTCAAAATTACGTAACAAGTATGTAGGAAAATTCACAGAGTAATATAATGTGCAAAGAAAAAAAAAGCTGAGCGATATATATGTACGCCTGCCATCATCGCAGACTGGCTACAAGTCATACACTAGTGTGTGACAGGTTGCATAACATCAGTGCTAACATTGACCAATAAAGAATATATTTTTAACGTAAAGTACAGAAAATACAGTTATTAAACCGTATTCAGTAAATACGTTTTAACACATTATACGTTAAAACACCCACAATTTAAAGGTAAAACGATACAGGTTGTACTCACCAGTAAAACAATTCAAAGATTTAAACACTATATATTTTTTTAAAAAATATTTACACAAAAAAAATGACAAAAAATAAATAAAATAATTACAATCCATCATCGTCATCTTCTGAAGCCGCATCTTCGACGCAATTGAGGGTGGCTAACAAAGACGCCCCAGCGGCATTGCAAGTCCGTAGCCAATTAGCCACCCCCTCTCGCAGCTGGCGTCGTCTTTCTCGCCGCCCCTCTCGACGCGCAAGACGTCCCCCACATCGAGAGCGCGGTGGTGTTGGAGGTCGTGCTGCCCACTCCATGTAGTTCAGCAGCACGTCGAGAAGAGGCAACGGTAGGTTCCCTTCCTCCTCCTCCACCGCGTCGCTGACAGGGTTGCCAACACCTTAGTTCCAAATTTCTGTACTCGAATGAAAAAATTTCCATATCAACACCAAAAATTTCCGTACAATTTTAAAGCACATCGGTAATATTATTTTTCAAATACTGTATGTTTTAATGTCAATTTTTCCCCCTTGGAATTTCTTAAAATGTACATTTGTTTGTGATTAAATACAAATGGCCTTTAAAATCACAGTTCTTAATACAGGTTTGCTAGCAAAAATACAAGTCCCTTTAAATCAAAATGTAAAATGTTTTAACACAAACCTAAACAAAGAAATGAAGACAATATTTTCTACACACTGTGTCTGGGTACTAAACTCTATACCAGTTAGTGTAGACCTTGAGTGGTTATTTAGTTATGTTCGAAGGCCACCTAAATACCATCTTCAACACTATCAATGGTTTCCTTACTGTAGTTGTCGACAGTATGTGTGTCATAGGCATGCACAGACATTTTGCTGTACATCGCAGAACTCGGCTCAAACCCTACACAGTCAATACTGACACTTTTCTTAGCAAGTAAAATACCATTTACAGTGGATGTAACTAAACGATTTCTTGCTTTGCACTTTATTTTATTCACTTCACTGAAAACACGTTCACAATTAGCATTTGAATGCGGCAAAGATAACACACTAAGAGCAAATTTGCTGACATTTATGAAAACATGTTTGTCTTCTTCATCTTTCACCTTTGAAATCTTTGCCCAGAATTTGTCCGGCTGTTTTTCTTCTTTTACATCACTATCAAATTCATAAACAGACATATATCGCCATTCATCATCTAGTTTCTGCAATGACTCTGGAGTTACAATTCGTGGTAAAAGACTTGCAAAGGGCACAAGTGATGGCACTGGGTTGCACAAGGTTGATTCCGGGGATAGTATGTTAACCTGAGAAAGTACTGGATCATCAAAATCATATCTCATTTTGATTTGAAGGCAGCCTTCTCTCAAAAAGTTTGTGCATCTTTTATGTATTTCATTGCTCATTTCTTGAAAGTCTGGCCGTTTTCCGAGGTCTCGTTTACTCATTTCAGTCATGATCTTCACGCAAAGATACAGCTGACTTACTGGAAGCTGCTTGTTTTCCAGAGAAGGGTCAATTAAATGAATGGGTGTCTTCATTATGTACTCTCTCTCCATGTAGCACAGAAGTAACTCATTATATGATACAGAAACTTTCTCGTGTAGTTTTGTAAGTACTACACTTTCTGACTGAAAGTAAGCATTCAAAATGGTAAACTTGGGCAAAATCCACTCTAAGAAAAGCATATAAATTTTCACTGCTGGATCGTTCAGTTCTCTGATGATGTGTTCTGCTGCTATCAACCTTTCAGCACGACTTATTTCTGCAAAAAACAGCTGTAAAGCTGACCACTGCTCAGTCAAGCGCTCGACGACAGCCATAAGAGAAAGCCATCTGGTTTGAGAAGGGTGCAGCATTTTCTGAATGTCTAAATCAAGCATGTTTTGAAATTTTATCAGCTGAGCTTGTCGTTTAGCACTACACTTGAGAAAATTGTACACATTTCGTGCTAAATCTTCACATCTCTGAGGCAGTCACTTGCAGGCTTCATTTGCGCAAATGTGTAAGGAGTGACAAATACATTTCATGATTACGATTCCAGGGCATTCTTCTTGAAAATGAGAAGAAACAGAATTATGTGAACCCATCATGGTGTTGCAACCATCTGAACCAAAACCAATGATTTGATGAATATTGATACCTCTACTTTTGATTGCATGCATTACGGAGTTATACAAACACTCTGCTGTCACTCGATCATCATAAGCTGGATCACATACCTGTACAAGCTCAAAAAATCGACTCCCAACCATATAGCGAGACGTGTCATAATACCTGACAACAATGCACACATTTTTGACAGATGATATGTAAGTTGATTCATCTATCAAAATACTGAATTTGTTTGTTCTCAGTGACTCACATATGTCGTCTTTGTGTGTAGCACCAATCACATTTCTCGAAACAGCAGTTGCCTTTGTCCTTTTCAACTGAACATTTTAGCGATATTTGAGTCAGGGTAGATGTCCTTCAGCAAGTCAACTTTTGATCTGCAACCCTGAATGCAATATTATGTTCTACAAGAAACCCACTCAGTTTGATTTCTGCCCTTTTAACCGAATTGGGTTTTTCAACAGTTTTAGTCATAAAATTTGAGATACATTGTTGTGAACCAATGTCTTTCAATTTGTTGATGTGCTTTATCCCACTAGCATGCCAATTAACAGTGGTCAGTTCTGCAGTGAAAGAAACATTACATACCTTGCAACTGCCTCTGTACATATCTTGATCGGACACAAGCCACATTTTGTATTCTGGTAGTTTTTCCCACTCTTTTCGATATTTCTGCCAACGATCGGATGTTTTTGTTTTCTGGAAAGAGGAGGCTGCTGCTGATGGTGGTGTTTCATAGCCGTCTTCAACAGAATCCATTTTCATTTCTGTATAAGAGTAAGAGGAACATATGTATTTTGCTTAATACAAAGCAAAATAATTGTACTTTATAGCCAGAAACAGTTTTCTCTTTTTAACCTAAATAAATTAAAATCTTGAGATTTAAGTCACAGAGCTTACATCTCGCTGTTATATTGTACTCACAATAAGAACATTTCAATAAACCATATAGCAAAACATAACAGACAAAATTTTAGGTGTTGTAGGAAACTTAAAAATGTCATGATAAAATACATTACTGAAAAAATAATTGAACGTTAACATGTATTAATGAAATTACTTACATGAATGACACATAACACTGAGTAACTTCTTTTTAGAGCAGACACATTTAAGCATAAATATTCTTTCTGATAGCAACTGCTAATGCATAGAAAAAATAAGGTGTTACGTGCTAATGCTTAGACCAGGGGGGTGACACAGGATAGGGCCTACGCAACTCTTATTTTCTGTAAACGATTGCGTGTATACCAATATACAAAATTACAAACATCACTGCACAATATTGTAATATATTAACAGAAATAATATTTGTAGGCAGTTACCATACATTACAGTGTTAATGTCGGAATCTACACGTATTAAATCTTTTGTTTTGTTGTAAAAACTGTTTAAAGAATGTTGATGTATATTGAGAGTCTTGAAAATTTTTTGTAGTGGTACACCCGAGGATTTTCCGTTTCTATTCTCTCTCGTGTGCATGCTCGCCGCGTGGTTGCGATTCGTCAACATTTATCGTACCAAATGGTTTGTTTTAGTTAGACCTTTTAGTTTTAAAGTTCCAGGTGCATTTTATTTTGCCTAGGACTAGGTTTTTATTGTACCAGTTATATGTGGCTTCATGACCTGTGTTTCGTTTCGCTTTAAAATGTTTTTACGAC
>PNEQ01013364.1:0-17754 GCA_003012365.1 Medauroidea extradentata
ATTCATTTAAGTGTTATTATCTATGAGCATACACTTTATGATCGTTTTATGTGTGGGCAAATGCAAACTTATATTCGGAACTCATGCAAATTATTACGGACCGACAACAGTTAAATAGCACCCCATTTCAGTTTTTTGTTGTTTCCCGAAAAACTACTAAAAGGGAGCTGCCTCCGTTTTGCTGCAAGCCCTTCAATTGAAGAGTATTTTTCATATTTTTCTTTAAGCCTGGAAGATAAGTTTCGTTGCTTAGGCAACAGCTTCAAAAACACTGCACACTATTGGTGGGAGCTTAGTAAGGGTAATTTCCACACTCTGGAGGATTTTCGATCTGAATTCCTAAAGCATTTTTGGAATGCAAAAATGCAGGGTAATCTTAGAGCACGGCTTCACAATGAGAAATTTGACCCTAAGAAAGCAAAATCACTAGAACAGCATTTTGGCGAAGTGTTCGAAAGAACTAGGTATCTAACAGCACCTATGGAGGACGAAGAGTTTGCTGAGCTACTGATCTCTCAGTTGCCTCCTCGCTATCAAGATAGATGGGCAGACAGGCCATTTACTAACCTTAGCGAATTCCGACACCAGCTGCTTAGGATTGACCAGTACGAGTGACACAGATCTAACTATCAACGACCTGACAGCGAAAGGCCTAACAATAATAATCTTCACCAACCACTGTATCAACCACCTACGAATAGGCAAGATTCGCTAGCTCCGAATCGATCACCTAACCATTTTCAACGACAACAAAATTACAGTCAGGATCAAAATTCCACTAACCAGCCTCGCCAATAATACAACAGGCACCCTAGGGTAAATACACTATCACAACAAGGTAATTTTGGCAGAAGAACTCCACCTGTAAATTCAAACAGAAACTGTGGAGGACGCAATTACCAAGGTTGGGGTAAACATCGCTATCAACCAGACTACCGGAAAGGTAAATCAAATTACTACGGAGCTACAGACAGGAGGCGAAGTCAGGACCAACATAATCAAGGGCCCAAGCCAAATGCCTACCTCGACGAGACAGGTACCTTGTACGTAATGTCACATAGTGAGCCACGTAAACCAAAGACACCTTCACCACCACCAACACCACCAAGGAATGGCAGTTTTCGTTGGCAACCAACAGCTCAATTACGTCAGTTGTCGATGAATCCTACAACTGAACAAGCTTCTAACCAACAGTGGGTTAATCAGCCTACAACACTCAGTCCTGGTAACCATTATTCACCGACGATCCCTACAAGAACCAACTCAAATGTATTTGTGCCATCTAAAACATTAAACAGCCCGGGATATTTTGCCAGGAATGCACCGCTTGACCCTGGAGCATCTAATTTTATAGTCAGTCAGCCTGATGAGGCTAGTGGAACACTGAATACTAATCAGCAGTCTACGTTAAACTAGGTTGGGTTGATGAAGTCAGTCCCTCAGCATCAACCCTACCCAGTGAGTTAGTGGGGACTAGCAAAACCTGTACTGTGGAACCAAATCAGCTATACCAAATTCAAAATTCTGCATTGAATAATGCTACTATGAACCTAGTGGCTTTAGACGAATCTGATCGAGAGTATTTGTTAAATGAGGACGATGGGTATGTAATAGACAAAACAGCTCTGTGTCCAGAACTAATGATATTAGTCAATGGAATTAAAGTGCCTGTTCTACTCGACAGCGGAGCAGAAATTAGCTGTATGAGTGAGGAGTTACTACATGAGATAGAAGCTAGTGGTGTGTCAGTACCTATTCTACCTGTACCTCGAGTCAAGATCGTCGGAGCTACATCCAGAGCTAGTCCACTAGTTAATCGATGAACATTTTTGTTAGTTGAAGGCTTAGGAGAAGCCAAAGGAGTTCCTGTTTTAGTTGTAAAAGGATTGGCTAAACCTTTGATTTTAGGAATAGACTTTCTGTCTCGCTATGGCATTATTATGAATTTTGCTGTATGGTTGATTTCGTTTGCCGATAATAAAGACAGCGTAACCACTCCAGAGAGATGGCAATTTTAAGACAAGTTAGTGGGATTACTTAGGAAAGATTACAGTCTACACCCCATAACTATTGCATCTGCCAAGGTTACTCCTTCAGTGTCTGAAGAGGTATCCCAAGCTGTAGCAGCCTGTACCCTCATAAGTAACCATCAGCAGAGTCAACTTTACAATATGCTAATGCAGCATGCTAATAACTTTTCAGAAGTACCAGGAAGAAACACTCTATATCAGGCCAAAATTAAAGTTATTGATTCAGCTCCTTTTCACCGAAAATCATATCCCATACCCAAGAAATATTTTGGCGAAGCCGAGGAATATTTACAACTCACGTTAGACTGGAATGTCGTAAGGAGAGATGCAAGTCCGTATGCCAGTCCTATGGTCTGCGTACGCAAGAAAGATGGTTCTGGACGTCTATGTCTCGATGCCAGGGAAATTAATAAAATTACGGTGAAAGACAGAGAAAGTCCAGTCCATACTAGAGATATACTGCGGTTATATCAAGGCATTAAATTTCTAACTACCTTGGATATTACCTGCGCCTACTGGCAAGTTCCTTTAGAGCCAACTTCTCAACAGTACACTGCTTTTCTTTTTAAAAATCAACAATATGTCTTTGAAGTCGTGCCTTTTGGCCTATGTAATGCAGTGGCAGAGTTCACTAGATGCTTGGACAAAACATTAGGAGAAGAATGTCGACCATTTGCACGAGCCTATGTTGATGACATCCTTGTGACCTCTACTTAATTCGATGAACACCTTGAACATCTTCACATTGTCATTTCTAAATTGCAGCAAGCAGGTATGACCATCAAAATTCGAAAATCCTTGTTCTTCAGAGAAGAAGTTTCTTTTCTAGGACACCTATTAGCACCAGAAAGTATTAGAACTTCTCCAGACAAGCTGAGAGCAATTACAGATTTTCCGACGCCACAGAACCCTAAACAACTTAGAGCTTTCCTAGGTGTACTTGGTTTCTATAGAGACTATTCAGATCAAATAGCCAAGATAGAAGTACCCTTGTTTTCTCTGTTAAAAAAGGGACAAGTTTGGAAATGGACACCAGAACACCATACTGCCATGCAACAACTCAAAGCTATCTTCATGAAGGACCACATCATCCACCATCCTACACAAGGCAGAGAATACTTATTGTATACCGATGCTTCTGCATATGCTCTCGGATGCAAATTATCGCAAGTTGATGATGACGGCAAGGAAAATACAGTGGCAATGGCCAGTCGAACTTTAAAAACTGCTGAAAGAAACTATACCATAACTGAAAGAGAAGCTCTAGCAATAGTATGGGCATTGCAAAAATTTAGAGATTTGCTTCTTGGTGAAAAAATTAAGCTTCTTACTGAACATCAAGCTTTGACCTGCTTGAAAGCTGGAAAGACTTTTGGAGGCCGGCTAACCAGATGGCAGCTACTACTTCAAGAGTATGATGTAGAGATTACCTACATCAAGGGAAACGACAATGAAGCTGCTGATTACCTTTGTAGGATACCATACGAGGGATCGACACCATTGCAGATACGATGGACAACAGGGAATTCTACGTTTCTACCACTATCCCAGTTCTTCTGAGAAACAGCTACGTCCTGAAACAACTTCTGGAAGAATTACCTACTAACCAAACAAATTATCCTTTCTGCATGAAGATTAGAGAGAAGTTAGTTTCTGCATTACCTACTGATAAGCTACACAGAATATACTGTCTGGACTCCAACGATGTTTTGTTTTATCATTCAGATCATAATCAACACTTCAGTGAGTATTGGAAACCAGTTATACCTGAAGCCATAACCAATAATTTATCTACAGAAATACATATTTTGATGTGCCACATTGGTTCCACTAAGTTGTATGAGACAATGAAGAGAATACTATATTGGCCTGGCATGTCCAAAACTGTGAAAGCTGTTACATCCTCTTGTGACCTGTTTCAGATGGCCAAACACCCTCAACAGAATTTAAGAGGAGAGTTTAAATATATTTTGCCTGCTGAACCACTTCAGATTGTTTCAGTAGACTTATTTGGACCACTACCAAAGTCTAAGTCTGAGGTCAAATATGTTTTTGTGATGCTAGATTTGTTCTCTAAATACACCAAGTTCTATGCAATTGTTCAAGCTAATACCAAAACTTTGCTAACTAAAGTTAAACTATTTATTCAGGAAGTTCGTAAACCATCGTGTATTCTGTCATACAGAGGAAGTCAATTTACAAGTGATCTTTGGCAACGTGAAATTCATCAGCTTGAAATTATGCCTACAACTATCTCTGTCAGACATCCACAAAGCAATCCGGTCGAGAGGAGTATGAGAACCCTAGGAACGACGTTACGTATTCTCTGTCATCAAGCACAACAGAATTGGCGAGATAAATTGCCTATTGTGGAGTTTGTTTTTAACCACACAGTACATACCACCACAGGTTTTGCACCCTACGAGATCCTCACTAACCGCTGCGCTGAGGCACTGAATCTATCCAAACTATTACCACAATTGAAGGTAGAGCTACCTCAAGAGTTACAACAAGAGGTTCAAAATTTAGTAAAAGCAAATTATTTACAGCTGCTGAGAGTAGACGCATATCCCAGAAACTAAGCAAGAAGAACAAATTTTCTGTTGGAGACATGGTACTTAGACGCACTAATCCTACTAGTTATCTACTAGATAAAGTAGCGAAAAAATTATTTTTAATTTTTGAGGGGCCTTATATCGTAAAGGCTATTGTTCAGAGTAACTGTTAAGAATTAGTTACTTCTGATGGAACACCTGCAGGTAGATGTAATATTACTCAGCTGCGTCCATATGTGTGTCTGCAGAGGAAGAATTCAGCCTCAAGCTAAAATAATTGGTTAGAAGTTTCGACTAGTATGTCAAGTCAACACTTTTAATTTTGATCATGAAGCTAAGTGATAATTTTTTTACGCTGAAGCTAACAGCAAATTTCTGCGTTCCTCAGTATGATTGTTTGTTATTTTGTCCTAAGCTTACGGGGAGTTACCGTTATATCAGAGGGAGTTTCTTTTGTGAACGGCGTAGGCTAATGCTTATGTGAAGCACAGGCTTATTAAGGATGTACATGAAGTTATTTATAGGTCGCCTGATTATTGAAACAAATCACCGCAGAGCATTAATGACCTTAATTATTGTTATGATGTTTGTTGAGCCATATACAAGTTTGCCTCTACTGAAAATCTCAACGTAACCATGAACGCTATCACTTATGACTTCACGCCCTTTGCTGCGAATAAATTCTGTGTTGCTCATCTACTGGCATACCTACTAACCAGACGCTACAGCAATGAACACCTGTATAAGCTGATTTATTTACTCTACCAGCATAAGTCTGAATAATGAGCGTCTCATATAAAATATTTTACCAGTATGATTAGTTGCTGTGAACTATGAGGTTGATGTGAGAATAAGAAAAACAACGACCTACTGTGTTTTCTTAATAGCTATTTTATGCGCTACTTACATGTCAGTGTTATCCAATTTAATTTTCTGTGAGATTTAATATTTTGAATTTTGGAAATGATGTTCTTGCTATTTTATCCTCTTCGTTTCTTGAACACGTGCTTGAGTTGAGCTGTATTTTCTTCATCATGATTGTGTACATATTGTTTTAATGTGATTGTTATGTTGTATTTGTTGATTGAAGTTATTTATTTAATTCTCTTGTCTCGCTACACTATTTGATAATGAGTTGTTCTGAGAACGATTCTCAATTATATGTATTGTTGAATTATCTATGTTGTTATCTCAAGTATATTCATGTTGTTTTATGTTCACTTATTTTCATTATTTACCAGTTGAAAGTTGAATAGATGTGTACGTATTAGCATATTACATTGTTACAAGTATAGGTCATTGTGTTCTACATGTCCTAATGTTTGCTAGGAAAATGAGGAATATTTTTCTCACTACCGTTCGTACTCATTATTGTCGCTAGGTTCTTCTGATTCTGAACACTTAGAGTGAGCTAGGTAGTACACAATGTTATTTTGCTACCAAATTCTCTCTCGACGAGTGCAAGGCATGTTTCAGTTTCATTAAAACTGCAGAAGACGGACGGGCGTTCCAAGGATGAAGATTACGATGGGCAGCGAGTGCTACAAAATACTACGAGTGTTTCACATGAACTGGTAAAACCAGCAATGTTTTGTTTTACAAAATAATACAAACTTTACTAACATTTGCACGTGTACAAACTGTTTTAGTTATGGAAACATTACGATACAATGCAGTGTCGACGCTCATTAATGAGTTGAACTTTCAGATACACAATTGTTATGAGGCATATATACGTATGTTAGGCAAAGCCTAGTAATTTAAAAAGAAACCGCTAGTATAATATTTAACTAGTGTTTGCGAGTGTTAAATACCTGACTTGTGAAGAGACATAACCAACCCGCACCATAACTCCAATTATAACCGTCACACACGCACTGCATGATGGGAGCCTGCTTCGAGTTGCTGTCGACGTCACTGTGCTACAGTGCCGGCAACCCTTGCTGGTGGAAGTACACCAACTACCTGCCTACAGTGTCGCCAACAGCGAGTGCTGGCGCGCAATTTGAATTGGAAAAAAAATTGAACTTTAGGGGTGAAAGCTAATCCACAAGTTTATTGATGTTATATTGAGTTGTTTCAAACAACTCTAGAAGGAGATGAAATTTTCAACAGCTAAAGCTGTACATGATATTTGAGATGATTTATTTAAGATATTTAATGATTATTCTTGTTTTGTTTTCATTGGAATTTTATGTGTATCTAACTTATTCCAAGGGTAAACTATGATTAATTTGTATATGCTTGTATTTTAGGTATACACAGGTGCTATCTCCCAGGTATTTTAAGTTTCTCTACCTTGTTCAATAGCAGGTGGGGCAATCTGTAATGGAATTACAGTTGTATATTTTATTTTGAAGTAATTATCAGTATAAATTCTATTTTAAAGACTTTTGTAATTAATATATTTTACTGATGTTTATGTTTTGGGATGAATAATTCTAAATTCAATTTTAAAGCCTATTTAAATTCCTATTTATGTATGAACCTGCTAATTTTGATTTTTGTGATATTATGCCTTATGTAATTAATTTTTTTTTACCTGTTTGCTGAGATACTCAGAGTTTTATGATGTTTAAGGAATGCCTATCAGAATGATTAGTAAAATTTCTCTAAGTAAGAGAACATTCCTATTTCTCTGAGGCGATTGTTTCGACCGACGCTATCAGTGTCATTTTTCCTTCTTCTTAAATAAACTCCCATCGTGATAAGACGTATGCGGCAGGCCTCCAGATGTGACGCCTGATTTACTGCCGCCGACGTAACGATAGGAACCCTTGGGAGTTGGGTTTAGATGATAATTTAATATTACAGTATGAGCCAGTTGAGAAGAGGCCAATAATTTTATTTTTTATATTTAGTTGATTATAGTGAGCCTCAAGCCAACGAGGGATGCACGTAAGAAGTCACAGGGCATTAGTTTTTTTTTGTTTCTTTCTTAAAAATGAACTCAACTGCATGATATTTTCGGAACTTTGTGGACAAATTCATTGAAATTAATGCCTCATATTTTGTTTGATAATTCTGATTTCAACGTAGTAGATGTGTATTTGAAAGACAAAAAGAAATCCTAAACCTAACTAGAGGTCTTGAGAACTATCAGAGACTCGTATTTTCCGTCTGAGCTACAACATTTGTCGAGCAAACGCCTGTTTTAACTTTATGTGGAGTAAATCAATGTTTAAGTTTTGTGAAACATATAAATATGTTTTGTATCTGGTCGAAAGAATTCTATCTATAACTAGTATGCAAATTTTTACTATAATGTAGGGAATAGCACCTAATACATTTCCGTCAATCATTTGCCATAAATTTTATTTTTTTTAAATAAAAAGGCTAAGCATTTTTTTCATATGTATTTGCTACGTGGGTGTTACGTATCTTGTAAAGGAATCAACCAAAAATGTCTACAGTCGTCTCACAATAATAACTTACTTCATTTCAATACACTTTACTCCGCTAAGTTATTACACTGTCAAGAATTATCTTGTAGTGGTTCTGCATGACAAATTAATTAAGGATTCCATTATTATTTATGCCAAGCAGTTTATCAAGAATGTATTATATAATTTGTCGACGCGAATAGAAAATTTTGATAATACAATTTGAATTAATATTGTAGCCCAAAAACTAAAAATACAATAAATTTGTAAAAAAACTCACCCTTAACTGTGTTCAAACTTCATAAAATCATAATTCTATATTTAGATGAAATAGTGTTAGTTTTGTAAATTAAACTTGTGGGAGAAGTTTCCTACTAAACAATTTCAATTCGCATAGTTTTCTCATAATGGTGCGTCAAAGTAAAAATTTGCATGTTCTGCTGCAAATGTTTCTTATGTTTGAAGTTGTGTAAAATTTTAATGTGCCCTTTAAGTCTCTCGATACACTTTTGTTACATAAGGAACAAATACTTTTTATAGTCCCAAATTCCTGACCTTTTACCGGTGACATCTTCACTTTGTGGTTATGTCTATAGCCCTACTAAGATACAACAATTTCTTAAAGGTCATATATCTCCTTTCCCCGGTGTGGACTGGAAAGTCAGTCGGGTATGTTCTGCACCGCCACTAGCAGACTAAACCAAACATATGAAAAATACTACCACAGAAGTTATGCTGAATATTATTTTTATTTCGTAATATGATTGTACAGTAACAATGCACCGCTCCACCCTACTGGCTCCCCTTCTGCCTTAGGGGACTTCCCTGCCAGCAGGGTCGGCGCATATCTCGTACAATAACTCAAACACTAAGCAGAACATACTCTCAAACTTCTCACATGCAAATCATGAGGATATGGATTAAGCTCACTACTCACCACTAATATCCGCAATACCCTTTTATAACTCAGCAATTATTCCTATAACACGTGAGCAAATTCCATTACAACATTAAGGGGATCATACGCCTAAAACTATTAAAAAGGCTCACACCCAGCCTCACAAAGATATTTCACAGACTCAATGCAATCCCAAACCAAGGGCTTAAAACCGTGTGCACACCATCCCATTTTGCCGGTATCTTAACACATTAATACTATTACACATTACCATCACAAATGACCGGTAAAATAAACTTTTCTTAAGCTTGTAAGTTACACCCCAACATCGTCCTTATCTTGTCCATTAGTTTTTACTGTCAGTTTATCCAAATATTTCTGACATTAGTTTACAAAAATCCTTAGAGCAAATCATTAAACATAATATTAATCAAGTATTTTCTCCAAACACATTAAACATTACACAAGTTTGTAAGTTACACCCCTAACATTGTCCTTACTTTGTACATTCACTTTTACTGCCAGTTTAACCAAATATTTCTGATAGTTTACAAAAATCCTTAGGGGTAAATATTTGAACATAATGTTAATAATCGAGTCCTTTCTCCAAATACATACTTGTGAAATATTCCTAGACTCCCGATACGATCAAGAATACACCATGTGGGTGCCACAAATATTACATTTATTATTCAATTCAGTCATTATGCCACACTAGACTCCTGCAATCTTTAGCGCAACATTCTACAGCTGTGACAGTTCGCCGAACATCGTTTCACAATCTCAAGATATTTAGAAGCGATTACAACTTCTACGAAGGCTACCATTTAAAGGAATCGTGCTACCTTAATCGTCCAGAACCAATGACGGTGGTATCGGAGAAGGAAGTCCCGACAGGCCTCTGCACCCTCGGACACCACTTCAGAGAGTTCCCACACCTTCACTGCACCTTACCTCGAACCACTCGAACAGCGATCAGACCCGTTTAACAATTTTCTCGTTTGTTAGGCCAGTCTAATCAACGAAAGCGCGCAATCCTTTGTTTACTCGCCATCTCACACTGCAATAATTTTAGAGTCACAAAAATTCATTGTGCATCTCAATAGGACAATTACACTTTACAGCCACGAATCCATGTCACGATGTTGCCGCTCACGAGGCTGCCTTTCGGCCCTCAGGCCTGTTTAACACTTTCCTCGTCGTTAGGCTAGTCTAACGACCAAAATAGCATGATCCTTTGGTTATTCGCCATCTCCCACGGCAATAATTACAGCGGTATAAAATACATCATACCTCTCAGCTGAGCATTTACACATTGCCACCACTAGTCCGCGCCACGACTTTACCGCTCACTGGGCCACCCTAGCCCCGGCCGCCACTTGCACCACCCAGATAGCCAGGTGATCGGTATTGGTGCATCCCTAAATAAAACATTAAAAACATCCCGTGCACTATTTTTGTTCTTAAATTATTGCTGATTTTGTAACTTTCTTCTGTATATTTGCAATTTTTTAAAAAGTTCAAAATATTACGTTTTGGGTATTTAAATATTTTATTGTATAGCTCATAGGATGTAAGTTCACAGTGAATTATTTTGTTCAAGTAGGTTAGTTGATTTTCATTAATTGCTTGGCAACGTAACAGGCAAATGTTGACTTTGACGCACGGTTATGAGAAAACTATGAGCGCTACGGTTGTTTTTTAAGAAGAAATTGTGCTAACAAGTATAGATTACAAAACTAACTCTATTTGATAACAATATACAATTATGATTTCATCGCACTTGGACACCCTTAATGTATACCGAAGTGATTTCAGTTATTATTTGTTTGGCCTAGGCTACGTATCGCCGGTGTTGAAAACGTGACTTGTCTGTAGCAAATCCTTTAGAGACAAATATTGGACAGCTATATACCAATAACCCGGGCGAGCATTCGAAAAGCAGCACCAGCGAACATAGCGGCCTGATGTGGCAACTGCCCGGCAAATTTTGAATCTCCGTGTTACGTATAAGGTACCTGCACCGAATATGGCCCGATACTCAATATAGTCCACTAGTCGCCATTTTGTAGGTAACGGAGAGATCTATGTGGGAACGCCACGCACTAGTCTTGGGTATGCATATACACCATCCATAGATGTTATAGTCACACAAATGTTCGGCCGCAGATGCAATTAGCTGTGATGTTTGTTCGTGTTTATTAAATACTGCTAGTACTGTTGAGGTAAGTATATCATTATATTCAATAGGAAATAAAAGTTGTTATGAATTGCAATATTGTATCACATAGCTGCGTTTCATTATTTTCACATGAAATGTTTGCTCTTTAGCAATATAAATATTTACATGTCAGGAATGTGTCACGGCAAAACGAAATATAAGTGTGTGTATGCAGTAAGGCCCGGGTGGGCCATACTGAGAACAGTATGGGCTGTGGTAGTGGCGGATTCAAGGGTCAGGGAGGAGGCGGAGGTGGCGACCAACCCCCAAAGAACATGTTGTGTGTTATTTAGCGTGGTAAATTTTAAAAAATATACAGAAGAAGCATTACAAATTTACAAGTAAATATTTGTTAATAATATTCAACCATGCAAATTGACTCACAAATTCCTTAACACTCATATAATATGTACATTTTATATCATAACTGCAAAATTCAATATTGCTTAACAACTTTTCCCTTCAAGGTTTAGGCTTCTGGGTTGGAGCCACGTCAATATTCCCGATGTTTCGGACAGCATTGCAGCTTCCATCTTCAAGGGGTAGGACTTCGCAAAGGCTCAGAAGGAAATAGTTACTGCGACTAGAAACTTCACCCTTGAAGATGGAAGCTGCAATGCTGTCCGAAACGTCGGTAAGAAATGCGGCTACAACCCAGAAGCCTAGACCCTGTAGACAACGGCCGTGAAAGCCTACGAATTTCTTGAACTTTTTCCCTTCTCTCAAGCTCCGTTTTACGTAAGCGAAATTCGTTATTGCTCGAAAAGTGATGTGTGCTGTGCTGGCGGAAGGATATAGTTCTTGTTTTTTCTCTTGTATAAAGTCCCTTTCGACCCTCTCTCAGCAGGAGGGCGAGTGTGTCAGGTCTAAGAATGACTGGTCAGATCAAGGCCCTGTCATAAATAATGGTCTACAGCCGTGAAATGTAAAAGGGGGAGGGGGGCGATTACGAACTACGTCACCGTGTCTTCAGACACTCTCAGTATAGTGTGCTGTGATTGAGTGTAGGTTTCAACTATATTTGTTATGAAGTGTTTTACGTTATGTTTTAATGTTGAATACTAACTAGGAGTATAGAGAAAATAACCTGTATACATATTATTAGTAAACTGCAGAAACTTTAAGAAACAGAGACATCGATGCTGATACTGTGACACAGGTTCGTTTATATCAGGATCTTTACACCGTGAAAGCAGGTCGTTCAAGTGAGAACAATTTCAAAATGTAATTTGTATGAAAGAGGGTTTCATATTATCATCTCAAGAACAATATTTTAGCACGCATAGTTTTCCCATAACTGCATGTCGAAGTCAAAATTTCGACTTTACGGGAACATATCTCAGCGAAACCATAATGAATAACAGTAGTTAAATAATTAACACTGAACTTTAATTAATGCCACAGGCTGTAGCTTACAGTTATAAAATCACAAAACAACAATTTTTTGTATTTGAAGAAATCTAATAAAGAAAAGGATTTTAACTATACTTTCATAAATGTTTCAAAAATACGACAATTTTTTTATTCTTGTGTTCATAAATTTGAGCGAATAGCCATTGACTCGTGACTTTTAATTTCCATATAAATTCTTTAGTTTCAATAAAGCTGTTGGTTTTCATTGGGTGTATGTCCTCGTGGCATGAGGCTTTTGAATATAGGTGAAAGGAATTTGATTAGCACTTATCAACTAGGTATTTTGTGCTTTTGTTTGTGATGGGTGACATGATATGAGTATGCTGCAGCACCGGAATGAAGGAGCGAAGTAACTAGAAGATCCCCGAGAAAATACGTCGACCAGCACAATCAAATTTATTGCAAAATTTACCAGGTCGCACATTTTTCAAGAGCTATTACAACTAAAAAAGTTCGTGTAAGCAGAATCTTAAAATTGTTCTTTACTAGCGACGACATAAAGTTTTGTTGTGTAAAGTGTGTGCAGGGACGTAGCCAGGGGGGGTCCATGGGATCCAGACCCCCCCCCCTTCAAAACACAAGACTTTTTTTATTTAATCTAATCATTATGAAAGTAAAAATAGATGTGTTTATTGTTAATCTACAGCACAGATTCAGCCAAAATAGTGAGTTTTTGTTTGCGATTAAAGTGCTTCTTCCAAAGAAGTTTAACCCCAGCAATTTAGAGATGCTAAAAAAACATGAAAATTTACTATGAACACAGAATTTCCGACATCGAAATTGAAGCAGAGTATGTATTGTGGTGTCAAAAGTGGAAGTCTGTTGACAGAAATCTCTTACCATCCCAGATTATGTCCATTTTAGATGCCTGTGACAATAACTTCTACCCAAAAATGCGATGCTTGTTTTGTATCTTAGCAACTTTGCCTGTCTCAACGTGTGAAGCCGAAAGATCATTCTCAGCACTAAAGAGAATAAAGACCTACCTAAGGAATAGAATGACAAGTGAACGATTAATTGGCTTAGCACTAATGTCAACGCATTAACCACTACCTTTTAAAGCAGAAGATGTGTTAACTGTGTTGGCAAATAAAGGGAAAAGAAGGCTGTTACTGTAAATAGTCATAAGTTTACATTATTTTTTGTGATCAGTAATATGTTATGGTTGCCAGAAATGTACGTAGATTGAAACTACATTTGTGATACTATTTTTAGATATACTTTTCAACTGTTATGTTCTTGTCAGTGCACCTTTTACTAGAAATTTTTACAGGGACATATTACAGAAATGCTATTGAATAAGGCAATGAATAGCCAGCCTTTCTTGGAAACCGGACTATTAAAGATTTTATAAAAATGTTTGATTTTATATGTTAATAATTGGTACAATATTTAGTTGCATTTATTAAACATTGCGTCAGTAAAACAAATTTCAAATTAAAGTAACTTTGTTAACTGACTTGAGTGTGTACCTATTGTGTGGGTTGTGGAGAGGGGGTACATGGACTTAATTTAATATACAATGAAAAGAGAAGAAAAGTAACACAATTCCTTGATATTTTACCAACTGAAGGTATTCAATATTTCAACACAGAGATGGCTTAAATAGCACCATTTTGTACCTAGAAATCCAAAATTTTCCAGGGGAGGGCCCCCCGACCCCCCTCACTTTAAAAGGGGAATGGGTGAATGTTGGACCCCCTATACTCAAATCCTGGCTACGACGTTGGTGTGTGGAGTAGTAGGAAGTGGGCAAGTTCAGTTTAAACCAGGTAGCAAGCTTTCATTGTCATTATGTTGTGTGATCGTTATTATGCAAGGTTTGTAGGTTTTGCACTTACGATTATACGCCCGCTAGTCTCAGCAATACGTAGATAAATTACGTCGAAGGTTACCATGGCGTCGTCAGCAGTCTGCCGCCCTAACCTGTGACGCTTTGCAATATTTCTTAATAACCAGTCCAAATGCCGCAACTCGTATGCGTCCCGACATATAAATTGAAAACACCCGCCGGTGTACCCCGGCCCACCGATCTCTTGATTCAACACTGTCTCTCTAAAGGCGTCTGGTGCCTGAACAGATGCCCAGCAGCAGCATCCCGGCCTGTCGTTATCTGTGGCTCAATGCCGTCTTCCGCGGCTCGAAAACATCTGTCCCAAAATCTGTCAACAGCCTTGCCATACTCTTGTTTGGTGCCAACTTCCCTGTTGCTTGCCCTACAGGCGTTGGTTCAATTGGGCCAACCAGGAGACAGCTTCCGAAAGATGACTCCGCCCCTCAAGGACACTTAACTTCTTGCCACCACCATATTCATTACATAATTATTTAATTTCATTCAGCTGCACTTTGACAAATACCCTACATGTTTATTTAATTCTTAAAATTCCTCACATACTAGTTATTGTAACTATTTAAGATATTCATCTTAATAACAATAGACTGGCTTTCCTCCCCTCTCGAGCAGTAGCTATGGGGGTTAAATGTGCGTTAGTGGGGGTGAGAAGGCCCAGACACTTGCATTTGCTGTTTCCACAAAGACAAATTATATGTTCTTCCTAAATAAAATTCTGTACATAGAGAATATCGGCATCCTGACACGATGAAGGAAAGAACGAACTGTCGCGTAACATGTTTATTATTATATCTGTAATTTGTGATAATTGCTTATGATTGATGGCTATTACTCTTATTAATTGGGGTGGTGACCCCATGGCACATCAGAATTTTTTTTATAACAGCACAAAGAATTTCAATTTACAAGCATAATTTATCGTGAAAGAATATAACCATTTTTTTAAAGCAGTATATTCAAATTTTTGGCTTGGAACTACTGAAATAGCACCATTTTGCACCTATATATCCTAATTTTTTCGGGGCGCGTATATATACTACTTAATGCATACTAAGATAAGTGCTTAAATCCACCACTGGCCTGGGGTGGGCCATGTTGAGAACATTCCACTGAATGTTCGTAAATTAGCGAAACATTGAAGGAACAGATACAAATTAGGAACTGTATGGTTGTGATATGTTTCAGATGGTGCCAGTAACCACGACAAAAAGTAGGAGAGGCAAATGGGAAAGAGAGAATCTCCGGAAACCCCTGACTGCAATTCAGCAAGGTGGAATGTCAGTTAGGAAAGCAGCTACAGAATACAAAATTCCCCAGAGGACACTGAGAAGATATGTGCAATCCAACGAACAGGTAAAGTGTAAATTAGGTCATAAGGCAACCCTAACAAAGGACCAAGAACAGGACTTGAGTGCACGGATAGGACGATTGGCAGCAATGGGTTACCCAATGGCATCGAAAGTGATCTGCATCTGTGTCTACAAATATTGTTGCACGAATGCAATCCAGCACCAATTTTCAGATGTCCAGACCTCAGCTGGGAGAAAGTGGTTACTTGGATTTCTTGCTCGGAATCCACAAATATCCACGAGAAAAGCACAGAATCTCAATCCTGCTCGAGCACAACAGCTCAACATGTATGTAGTTTCCGACCATTTTGAGAAGCTGCATAATGAGTTTGCTTGACTCAATATAACAAACTGGCCAGAACATATCTATAATATGTATCAGAAAGGCTGTCGTCTAAGTTTACATAAACTGACACCGTTCGACGTTTCCCCCTAAGCCCTTATTTTCCTTGCCTTCTATCATTCTGTCTCACCTGATACATCGCATAGCTTTTCCGACATCTTCTGTGGCCATGCACACAAATGCCGAGGCCACAGGAGCCATCCAGGACATGATGTGTAAATAGTTCGTGTTTAAATCCGTGTGTGTATATATTACTGTGTTAATTTCTAAATAGTGAACAGTGTAAATAATTTTTTTATAGTATTTAATCTCACAGTACATTCTTTATTTCACATGTCCAATTCGTGATCGCATGCATAACTTCTGTTCTTTACTACAGTTCAGTGCAACCACACGAGTTGCAAAGAACGACAGATTCATATATTCATCTATAGTGCACAGCGTAGCAAAGATAAAGTGATCCTAAATTACCACCAATAGGTGGCAGACTGTTTAAATATAAATAAACATTTTTCCTCATTATTATTATTTTTCCTGACAAGTGTTTGTAATTCATAGCATCATATTTTCTGTATATATTTTAATTAATATAATACTGTTTTAATGCTTGTAATGATTTAATAAGTAAAGTGCCATTGTTTAAAGGAAACTGCACTTAAATTAAATGTATAGACTCGACAATATAATGTTTGAGATATTCGAGAGGGGAATACTAGCCATCTGGTTTGATTCCACTAGCCCCTTAGAGGATAAGTGCAGAGCCACAGTAGGTTTTGCCTTATCTGTGAGGAACATAGGCCAACCTAATGCCTCCCCCTAGGCAGAACAATAAACCTGGAAACAGGCCCCCTTCCATTGCCAAAATCTTGTTCTGGAATGCAGCAGGCATCCGGAACAAGAAGCACGAGCTGATAGATTACTTGACTCGCCACCAGGTACAAATTGCAGCAATTAACGAGACACATTTACGTCCACAACACCGTTTCTCTGTTCCAGGTTACTCTTGTTTTAGGAGGGACAGAGAAAATAATGCAGGAGGCGGTGTTTTAATATTAATTAAAAACACAATAAAAATGCAGCAAAACAGCCTCAATTAAACACACTTGAAGCCGTGGGAATTAATTTAAAACTCGGCGGCCAGAAAGTTTCACTCTATTCAATTTATTGTCCACCTGGCCGCACACTTACGCGCGCGGATTTAAATGAATTAATAAACATATCCCCCATTCTATTGGCTGTCGGCGACCTGAATGCAAAACACCCCACGTGGGGCTGCAGGGCGCGGACAGCCAATGGAAATACATTATTCAATCACCAAACTAGGCACAATTATTTAATTCATGCGCCCGACGAACCTACATTTGAACCGACACAGGCAAATAACCAGCCTGATATTTTAGATTTTGCAATATGTAAAGGCCTTAATATGACCTTTACACTAGAAGTAATACATGAATTGGCCTCGGTCCATTACCCCGTCCATTTAAATTTTGATCAACTGGAAACAGACGAAAGGCCAATCAGAAAAATTAAAGACTATAAACACGCGAATTGGGAAGCTTTTAAAGAGTACCTGGACGAGGAAATTAATCTGCCAGATCCTGTTAGCACCCCCGGCGAGTTAGACTCTGCGATTGACCACATCACAGAGCTAATTCAAACAGGTATTAGCCAATTTGTCCCTGAAAAGACCCCAAAGCCCCATAGTGA
>PNEQ01013365.1:0-17756 GCA_003012365.1 Medauroidea extradentata
GTTTTGGAAAATGTATAGCAGACTACAATTTGTATTTGTGGTTTTTATTGACATGTATAATGATATTATAGAAACTTCAGCCTCCAAAATAAGAAAAAATGACTGCAGTAATTTGTTGAAAGTAAATGATCCTTCTGAATAGCCTAAATGTCACTCTGAAAGGTATTCATGGGAAAAAGTACTAGGAATGTTGGCATTTATTTTTCAAGCTCAATTATTTTATTAATTATTTTGCTTTGACCAGAAGATTTCTAAAACTTTATGAGAATATGAGAGGAACAATTTATGAAAATAGCAGGTAGAAGAACTGTAAAATTGTACACTGTAGTGAATTTTTTCAGCGACTAAGAAAATGTGATTTTTGGCATGAAAATGTTTTTGAGTCAGACCATATGTGACTGATGGTATAACACCCTAAAAATAAGTTTCAGCGGAGATACTGTAAATCTACATATGAACGGTCAATTGGGTAAATTGTATACAGTTGGAGTATGAACACTGTCCCATTGTTTCAGTAAGTGTGTAAATGTACAATGTAACATAAACTATTTTTTTGCCAAGTAATGTGACTAGTGGCTAACCTATTTTGCTTGCGAGGAAAATAATTGTATAGTTTAGTTCATTGCACCCGTCGTATCTTTGAGTACAATTTTGTGCAAAGAGATAAAACAAGTCATGATATACGTAAGGGCATCGCGTGGAGTGTTCCAAGATGTGCGGTGACCAGCAGTGACTATACACAACACTGAGTTGTCACTAAGGAACCATTTGACTTGACACAGCCAGTAGCGTACAAGAGGCAAGGTAGGAATTATCCTGTAATATATACACCTTGGTTTCTGCAACAACACAACTGCTCAAAGTGTATAGTCGCTGCTAATACCGCACGCCTTGGAGCACAGCCACGCTATGCCACTGATATACGATAACACCAATTTATAAATATACAAAGTAGGGCTCATTTATTACTCTACGTGGATTTGTGTGGGAAAGTAAATGATTATTCACTGAAACTTACTGGTTACTAACAAAACATACATTGGAACAGTATTTGTTAATTAATACTGTCACTTTATTAGTGTGTGAAAAAGACCTCACAGTATTTTAACTCATTATTGGTTGTGCAGTGAGTACCTTGCTCAGCTTTTGAAATACAGTTTTTTTATGCTGGATAGGTGTGTCCTTTCTCCTGACTTTTGGATCTCTTTGGTTAGTCGTTAGGAGGCTGACCAGATGTAACTAATTCTTTCTTCTATATGGTTTACAGGCCAGTATGTTCTGTTCCAATTCTGTTACAAAAATGCTGCTCTCCATAAATAAAGCACTTAATTATTCGCGAACACAAAAATGAACACACGTATCCACAACACTGAAAGAAAGAATCACGACATTATGGAAATTTACTTTCACAATTCAAAAAATAACTACGACATATACACTTGTAATGAAAACTTTGTAACAATTTTCCTTCATAACTTGATATGAACCAACGAGATATATAGTAAACATAGAGGGGCGGAAGCACTTTTTGGCTGAAGCCCAATTGAACTTGTGTCGGCCATGTTTTCCTTCGTCAAAACAAAGGGGCGAGGCAGTGTGTTGGTTAGGGACAATTACGTTTACGTGCCGATATTAACAGAAAAACAAAACTTACGATGCATTGTGTATGTCCATGTGGCATGTAAAGCATATAAATACCTCTCTCTATCGTTTAATAATTTAGGAACGAGAATAAATTGTAAATACAGGCTGAAAACAATTGACGAAAATGTGCAGGTAACGAGTAACTGGCTCACAATCCAAATATATAAATTTTAAAACTTTAAAGTAAACATATGCAGACATATACATATTACGCATTTCAGTTCTGTGTAATTATTGTTACCTCAGTTTTGTATATAGTACAATGTGTAAGACTTTGTAAGTTAAGGTAATGTTTGTAGGACTGCTGGTAAATGTAAATTATAAAACGTCTGAACATATGCCAATAAGCCTGCATTTATGTATACAAATTAATAAAAATAAATACTGCATTCTTATTACTACAAGAACCATACATATAACATGTCAACTACATCACACAGTGAACAACAATGCCACTCACCCTAATCCTATTTAAGAGCCTCGACCTTATACAAATAAATAGATATTCGCAATTGGTATTTCGCCATGTAGCAAGATCAATTCTTGCCTGCCTCTCTAGGCTACCATTCCCAAACCTCTCCTGTACCTTCCAAAACAGTTACCATATCATTCTGTAGAATATTCCTCTCACCTACCTCACAAGCATAGACTGTCTAACCAATTCATTCTCTTCCACTCCACTTGAACCTTCTCTCTGGTGTTTACTCTCCCCCATACCCTCCCTTAGCTAGGTGGCAATTTAACCCTCCTCAACCTTCCTCTCTAGTCACAAGTATGAACATCCTTGTCGTGCCGACGAGTGTTACAATTTGACCACGTCTGCGTAGGTATAAAAAGTGTACATAAGAGGATGTGGGAAGAACATAGACTATTGGACGCCCCAAGGGCTAGTACCTTCCCGAGCCTGCCAATAGATGGCAGAAGGGAGGAAAGTGTTTCAACTTTAATAGTGTTTGGATCTTATCTTTATGTTGTTGTAAATACGTATGATAATGTTGCCTTCAGTTCAGTTACCTATTGCTATAGAATATGTGGTAGAATTTCATGTAGATATTTGTACCATACGGCCCATCAAATGTTATACTCCCAGTTGAGGAGTGATAAATTATATATATATATATATATATATATATATATATATATATATATATATATATATATACATATATACATATATATATATATATATAAAGGGAATGTTTGTAAACTGGTTGAGAAACCCTCCCCCACTTTCAGTGGGGAATAAAGCATAGTGTTAAACATTTCGGCTTTGCCCTTTGCTTTACCTAACTCCTATTGCTGGGTCTTGATCCCTTCTGGCCAGCGGCTCAACTCTAACCTTTCCCCTGAGTCTTGCTCCCTCTTGGGCAGCAGCTTGCAGTCCACACCTTGGGTCTTGCTCCCATTGGGCAGCAGCTCAGTCCCCCACCTTGGGTCTTGCTCCCTTTGGGCAGCGGCTCATTCCTATCTCTCCTGGGGTCTTGCTCCCATTGGGTAGCGGCTCCTTCCTCTACGGGTCTTGCTCCCATTGGGCAGCGGCTCAGAAGCCAAATCCGACACCCAAACCTCCACGCTGCTCAGAGGGCATGCCCAAGAGGGCTGGCCAGCGTCTCACCCGCCGCCGACGTCAGAAGCGCCAGGAGGCTTTAGGAGCAGCGGGACTGGTGCCAACCCCTGGTCACCCAGTGAGGGAGTTCCTCACCCAGCCGGCACCAGGGAAATCGGTGGAGCCTAGTCCACAGTATAGTCCCCTCTACCCTGCCAGCTTCTCCCCTGTACCCTACTCCCCTACACGAAACTCCCTTCCCCCACCCTCTGACATGATCACCTCCTTCGTTAGTCCTCATCCTCTTGGACCTACCATCATCTCCACCGGTTGGGCCACCGAAGTCACCTACCAGGGATGACACTCCGAGTGACCCACGCCCTCGACCCTTGTCGAGACAGCTCCAGGCCCGGTTCCAAGAGCTGTTTGGGCCTGACGACTGAGGCAGCCTGCCTCTGGGGGTTTTCACCCCCACCTAAGACCTTCCACCACCGAGGCCTTCCAACGAGGGACAGGTCAATTTGGCGCCCAACGTGAGGCCGAAGAGGAGTCCAGAGAGGCCAACGGACCCACTGCGACCCTGAGCTACTGCCAGAACGAAACTATCCCACTACCAGGAGTGACGAAAATACCAGGTGGTGCCAATCACGATGGATCCACAGACCTGCACTTCACCAAGCTGCACCTCAAAGGGAGAACACTTCATCACATGTGCTAACTGCAAGTCCAGTTTTCACTGTAAATGTCTGGGCTGGGAAGACGTTGCCATACCTGCCCAAGTATATTTTTATTGCCAGCGATGTCAAACAAAATCGCTACAAGTGAAGATGGAAGAGCAGAAGGCTAAACGCTGCTTCGTGGCGATTGCCCACGAACTGGACTAATTACCATCGCCTGTAGGACCTGCGACCGAGTGTATCACCTGTCGTGTATTGGGTTGGAAGGTACCATACTCAATCTCGAACAACTATCTTTTGAATGCCGAATATGTCGAAAGCGGGACAAGCCCCGACACTCGTCAACTGCCCCAACACTACCTAAATATTTCCGAAGGTTAGACCATGAGGACCCACACCTCTTCATAGCCCACTGCGAAGAGACATTTGATGCCCAAGGGATAGCAGTAGATGGCTGGACAAACTCTGCTGGGACACTACTCCAAGGCGAAGCGGGACATTGGTGGCAAGCCCATGAAGGTCTTTTTTAAACATGGGAAGAATATAAGTTGGGTTTGGTAACTCATTTTGGCAGCTAACCTCGCATCGCCCAGCTCACCGCCCAGCTATATGGCAAAACACAGGGGTGAAAATAAAGACATAACAACGTTTCTATTACAGAAGCAGAAGCTATTTCAACGCCTGTACCCCCGGCAAGATGTGGGACCATTCCTACCGACCCTAACAGAATTGATACTACCAAGCCTTAGACCATTCCTAGAACTCCAAGACCAAGCCAGATGCAAGATCTGTTGGCAAGAGCCATTGATGTACAAAGAGACTTTAGGGAAACAAGGGCCCACAACACCGCATGCAGGGGAACACCTGCCATAGACCGGCCACCCACTGATAAGGGTGCACCCAAATGCTGGCATTGCCCTGGATATCACTTACACAAAGATTGCACGGTGATACAGCAACGGGAGGAAAATAGGGGACATTTCTCCATCCCCTCATCCCAGGAACTGGGGAAACACCCACTCAAGTGCCGACCTTCACCAACAAGGGCGAGAACATAATGAGCATTCAACATAATACTTCGGGGTTATTGCCACGCATCCCTGTCCAACTAGGCAATACACAAATACTAGCCCTAATAGATTCAGCAGCAACTGCGAGCTTCCTGAAAAGTAAATGGGCCATACCCATGGATCCACAGTACGAATCTTCAACCCAGTTGGCCCAGCTCGCCCAACAAGGATCCACCATCCTGCTCAATGGAAAGACCACCATTAAGTGTAAGGTGGGAAGTCAGGAAATGAATCTGAAGTGTTTTGTGGCAGACAGCCTCAGAGAAGATCTCATTTTAGGGCAAGATTGTCTTACCCAGCAGAAAGCTGTTATAGACTTCGAAGCAACGAGAATATACTTCGGTGAAACTCCACGACAAACTATGTACTGGGTAAGGAAGAGCCAAGCCCAAACATCACTTTTACATTTAGATACCGACGACATCCATCACGGCTTTCCTGAAGGATATCAAGACAAGCTAACCTCCCTCCTAGAACAATACCATGAAGTATTCTTGCCTCAGAGAAACCTCACCCGGACCTCGAGTACATGTCACGAAATCATACTTCAGGATGACCAGCCAATCTATGTGAGACCCACGCCCTTATCGGAAACCAAACAGCGTGTGGTCGAGGAACAGGTGGTTGAAATGAGGGAAATGGATGTAATCGAACCGAGCTGCTCGCCATTTAATTCCAAGTTCGTCATAGTGAATAAAAAAGACAAAACCCTACGCTTCTGTGTCAATTACCAACCCATAAACCTCAAGACCAGGAATGCGGCACCACCAGCAGTCAAGATCCATGAGGCATTAAAAGGCATTGGAGGGGCCAGCATATTCTCAACACTGGATCTTAAATCTGGATACTGGCAAATTCCGATGCATCCAGACTCGAAGCCGCTCACAGCATTCACCACGCCCACAGGAGAGCGCTACCAAATTAAGGTGATGTCTTTTTGGCTAAAGAACGCACCCAGTACATTCCAGCAGATGATGACGCAGGAAGTACTACCTGGCTTAATAGGGAAATAATGCTATGCTTATTTAGACGATATCATTATATTTTCTCGCTCATGGGAGGAGCACCTACAGCATCTAGCACAAGTACTTGAGCGCCTGCAGCTGCACAAACTCACATGCAATGTCACCAAATGCCATTTCGGGAAGAAGGAGCTCGAGTACCTGGGGCACATAGTATCCACAGAAGGGAATAAGGCTCATCCCGAGAAGATAAATGAAATCTTGGAAGCCAAGGCCCCCAGAACCCGGAAACAACTCCGAAGGCTCCTCGGTCTCTGTAACTGGCTGCGGGAGTTTGTACTAAAGTTTTCTACCCTGTGCAAACCACTCACCGACCTATTGAGCCCTCAACTAAAATTCCACTGGGGAGTAGCGCAAGAGCAGGCACTGAACACACTAAAGGAACAATTCGTGAACATACAACGGCTGTATAGACCAGACCCTAAGCATCCATATATCCTGCAAACAGATGCCAGTAAGACGGGAATAGGGGCAGTGTTGTACCAAGAACCGCGTCCAGGGAAACGGAGAGTAATATCTTATGCAAGTGCGAAACTCTCCCTGGCCGAACAAAAATATCACAGTTATGAACAAAAATGTCTAGCCATGGTATTGGCCATCAAGCGTTTTCGGCCATACCTAGAAGATCGACACTTTACTCTAAGAACGGACAATCGGGCTCTGCAATGGCTCGCATCAGTAAAAGAGGACAAAACCAAACTCGCAAGATGGTCGCTCCTCATGCAGGAGTTCGACTTTACTGTAGAGCACTGCCCAGGGAAGGAGAACGACTTCGCAGATGCTCTATCAAGATCACCTGCGGGAGACACGTTACAAGACAACTATCAGGATCCAGAAAGGATGCTCGTGAGAACCCCGACAAAGCCCTCAAGGGAGGAAGAAATGGGAGTACAACAAATAGACCATAGCAGGGTAAACCTATGTAAAGCTGTCCAGGTTGCACAACAATCAGATCCTGCTATCCAGGCACTAATCAAACGACTCCACCAACTGCAGACTCGATCGCAACAAGAATGGTCCAAGCAAGAGGCACACTTTGCCCATATTCACCGGCTCCACCCAGGCGGCCTTGTTCGATGGCCGGACAGTGGGGACAATCCTCAGTTATTAGTTCCCCCTGAACTACGCTCTCAAGTGCTGTACGAGTATCACGAGGCCGATCTGGCTGGCCACCCAGGCATAATGGAGACACTACGAGCCATTCAAAAGGGCTATACCTGGAATGGGATACGAAATGATGTAGAGTCCTATGTAGGAAGCTGCCAGCGGTACAACCTTGCTAAGTCCCACCGCCCTGCCGGACCTACAGGCTGCCAACCACGGAGGCCAATGGAACCATGGGAAACAGTGGCAATAGACCTGATGGGGCCTTATCCAAAAAGTGGCAAAGGAAATGGCTTTTTCCTGGTGGCCACGGATCTATTCTCAAGGTGGGTCGAAGCATTCCCATTAAGACACTCCAAAGCACCTGGAATTACACGGATACTCGAGAAAGAGCTCTTCTCCTTATGGGGCTATCCCAGAAAACTGCTCACGGACAATGGAAAACAATTCACAGGAACTCACTGGAAAACCTTATGCAGGAAATGGCAGATAAAACACTGGACCACTCCTCTATATCATCCTCAGGGCAACCCAACTGAGCGGCGTAATCAAGAAATTAATAAGGGTTTAAGCCTAAGACTCCATGACGACCACCGACGATGGGATGAGCATATTCCATCCATTTTATTTACCCTGAGGAGCAGACGAAATGAGGCCGTTGGATGCAGTCCCAGCAAATTATTACTAGGGAATGATCTCCGCAGACCTGGTGACTGGGAAATCATAGCCACCGTGGCCACAGGTGACTCGGTACAGGTCAGTGCTCTGGAAAGACACAAAAGGGTCAGAGAACATCAGAAACAGTATTTACAACAAACAACAGACCTACCTCAAGATGAAATTAGACTCACACTGGAAAAAGGGGACAAAGCATACTGGCGAACACACCCCTTGTCGTCACAGGAAAATCCGATCTGTGCTGGGTTCTGCCCCAGGTGGCAAGGCCCGTACCTAGTGATTGGCAGACAAGCTAATGTCTACTCCTTAAGCACAGATAAGGGGAAAATTATAAAAGTCCACCAACACGAGCTACGAAGAGCACCATGGACACTCATATCACACGGGTCACCAGCACAGGACTCACCCAACAAACCCAAACCTCAAACTGATCAAGGGGTATATGACACAGGTGCCGGGACAAGAGAACCAGAAGACACCACCAAAAGCCCAGACATCCATGGAAAAGCTACCCCTCGACCAAGACGACAGCTACGACCAAGGACACAGTTAATCAGACCCTCTAGATTCAGATCACCTTGAAGTGCAGTGCAGTGATGTGGCCCAGGAAGGAGTCAACACTGGGACTGAAGCCCTGTGTTGACTCCGGGCAGAAGAACCAACCCTAGTAGACGGGGTCATGAAGGGGAGGGGGCGAGTTGTCGTGCCGACGAGTGTTACAATTTGACCCTGTCTGCGTAGGTATAAAAAGTGTACATAAGAGAATGTGGGAAGAACATAGACTATTGGACGCCCCAAGGGCTAGTACCTTCCCGAGCCTGCCAATAGATGGCAGAAGGGAGGAAAGTGTTTCAACGTTAATAGTGTTTGGATCTTATCTTTATGTTGTTGTAAATATGTATGATAATGTTGCCTTCAGTTCAGTTACCTATTGCTATAGAATATGGGGTAGAATTTCATGTAGATATTTGTACCATACAGCCCATCAAATGTTATACTCCCAGGTGAGGAGTGATAAATGATATATATAAAGGGAATGTTTGTAAGCTGGGTCAGAAATCCCTCCCCTACTTTTAGTGGGGAATAAAGCATGGTGTTAAACATTTCGGCTTTGCTCTTTGCTTTACCTAACTCCTACTGCTGGGTCTTGCTCCCTTCTGGCCAGCGGCTCAATTCTAACCTTTCCCCTGAGTCTTGCTCCCTCTTGGGCAGCGGCTTGGTTCCCACCTTGGGTCTTGCTCCCATTGGGCAGCGGCTCAGTCCACACCTTGGGTCTTGCTCCCATTGGGCAGCGGCTCAGTCCCCCACCTTGGGTCTTGCTCCCATTGGGCAGTGGCTCATTCCTATCTCTCCTGGGGTCTTGCTCCCATTGGGCAGTGGCTTCTTCCTCCATGGGTCTTGCTCCCATTGGGCAGCAGCTCGGAAGCCAAATCCGACACCCAACCCTCCACGCTGCTCAGAGGGCATGCCCAAGAGGGCTGGCCAGCGTCTCACCCGCCGCCGACGTCAGAAGCGCCAGGAGGCTTCAGGAGCAGCGGGACTGGTGCCAACCCCTGGTCACCCAGTGAGGGAGTTCCTCACCCAGCCGGCACCAGGGAAATCGGTGGAGCCTAGTCCACAGTATAGTCCCCTCTACCCTGCCAGCTTCTCCCCTGTACCCTACTCCCCTACACGACACTCCACCGAAACTCCCTTCCCCCACTCTCTGACACGATCACCTCCCTCGTTAGTCCTCATCCCCTTGGACCTACCATCATCTCCACCGGTTGGGCCACCGAAGTCACCTACCAGGGACGACACTCCGAGTGACCCACACCCTCGACCCTTGTCGAGACAGCTCCAGGCCCGGTTCCAAGAGCTGTTTGGGCCTGACGACTGAGGCAGCCTGCCTCTGGGGGTTTTCACCCCCACCTAAGACCTTCCACTGCCGAGGCCTTCCAACGAGGGACAGGTCATCCTGATCAGACTTTCATTTCTTCTTCTGTCTTTTAGTGTACACCATCCCATTTCCTTCAACATTACAGATGGCCTATGTATCCCTACATCCTCCCCATCATACAGCTGCCTTCTTCACCTACTATTCACCCATCCCGTTACCTTCTTTGCACCTTTTTCTGTTCCCGCACCTCAAGTTCCATATATTAATCCTTCTCTTTGGCAACATATTCCAGTCTATACCATACCATACTATCAAGCAGTATGTATTTTCCTTCTCCTCCCAGTAATGAATTTCTTCACGATTCGTTAAATTTTATGTTTCGTAAACTTTGATTTGTGTTGATTGTAAACCAAAAAGTTCGGTACCTACCTTTATCCTGACTCATTGCAGCTACCCATAATGTAACAGTACAATTTATCTAAACTGCGGAAATAAAGCCTATAGTAGTTGTAGTATGCTTTTATTTTATTGCTGTAGTGTGTGCAGCCAAACACTGAAATAGGCATCACAATATGTTGTGGACTGCAGCAATTTAATACATATTTCATGTTGGCGAGGATACGAATGTTCTCTAGTGATACATTAATCAGGTGTAGTTGCAATGAACTCGACAAACAAATACCACAACGATCAATATCCCAAAATATTTCTCACGATTCTCGTATAACCTACATTACAACAAGCATCAGCTGACAATGTTTTGACTATCGATGAAATGGCCGACCAATTTCAAATAGGCTTCACCTGAGAGCGTTGGAAATAGCTGCTTCTACCCCTCTATGTTTACTATGCGCCGTAATTATAAACATCCTCCGTAGGCTTGCTGGCAAGCCCCTGGCCTTTATTCGCGCAGCAGTTCGCTGGCGGTCTTCCACCCTTCCAACACCATAGTTGTCTGCCGATGGATCGCCAGGAGATTGCCGGCTGAATGGGAGTTGGATGGTTCTCCTTCATAAAATTTGGCAACACAGCCTCATTTTTAGCAGCGAACATATACTCAAGTGCTCAAAGACCACTGTTATGAACACACCTAACTTTAAAAACAATCGTTTCGATTTTGTTTTCCTTGTCTGTAACATGGAGGTATTAGTCTATGGAGTGGAAACCATTGAGCAAATTTGAAGCCGGTCAACAGACGACGTTTAAAGACAAGGATAGAGCTAGTGGTGGCAAAAACATGTAAACATAGTATTGAGCTGAATGAAAATGTTTTAGTTTTTTGTTAACTACACATTATAGTGAAAGTTTGTGCAGCTCTTGGCCATACCAACAGATTCGTTCGTTGCGGAGAATTATCTTTGTACAGGTAAGAAACTTTAATTTATATTCGTCAAGTTTATAAAGTATATACACACAGCGAGAGCTAATTCGTTTTTATTTATATTTCTGAAGCAATTGTAAACTGATGTGTACAATTCAAATAGAGAATTTGCTCGGATTTTTGTGAAAAATTACATAATTACATTGCTTTCTGCTATTGTTTTGCCACCCAAAATATGGCGACTCATGAAAAATAACATCCTGCGCATGCGCAGTTCGAAAATGTTCGAAAAGGATCGGCTTCACACGATTACCATTGAGATGTACGGCAGATGCCACTCCATAGACTAATACCTCCATGGTCTGTAAACAGTTTTGTTCTCTTTGTAGAGGGCACGGGGGGGGGGGGTAACTCGAATATGGAAAACGGTTCAAGCTTTTTTTACCTCTTGTAGTTGGATGTTTGTCCGCATTCTAGATTGGAGCACTAACTGACTGTCTGCAATAGCAGGCTTTTTTTTCTGTGTTGTTTACAAACATATGTTCGGAAACAAAATTTCATAATTGACAATTCTTTTTCGGATGCTTTAATATTATGTCATATGCTACTAAATAGATGATGTCTGCTCCATACTTATGGAAAAAGAAATGTTCTTCGGAAGGGTGTAAATCTCTACCGACCGAGTACAGGTTTTTTCGCTTTCCGCAAGGAAAATCACCATCCGAACATGCAAGGCAAGTAGCCTAGGTGGTAGATGTAATTTTGTTTAGCTATGCATAAATACATCATGTCGATATTTTCAAATAACGTATTCCTAAACACTTAAATTGATGTTATTGTGTATGACGTTAATATGATACTATTGTGGACAGAGGAGAACGAAAGTAAACGTGGTAAATATCAAGAATCATTATTAATGCGAAAACTAACAAATAACTGCAGAAATGTACTATTTACGATTAATTACATTGATTAATAACAGAAATCAGTAGTCTCGATTAATAAATACGCCTATATTCTACGAAATTGCTAGTGGGGAGGGCTATGAAGATCAGAGAAATTGTGTAGTAAAAATACGTAAAATAACTATAATAAGTACCTGAAGTACACAATTTACTATTAATTTTACATAAATAGAATAAGAAAAAAACATGAGCGAGTACCCGAAAAGCATTTTACATAAATAGAATAAGAAAAAAACATGAGCAAGTACCCGAAAAGCCTACTTTATAAAAACTTGATAGTGGGGAAGGTTGTGAAGATCAGGGAAATTGTGGGGTAAAAATATGTAAATTAATAATAATAACCTGCTGACCTGTGCTATTTACGAGTAATATAACCGAAATAAATAGCTGCCAGTAATAAAACCGCCTGCATTATAAAATATCTATAGCGATAAAGGAATGTTAAAATCTGGGAAATCAAGAATGCAAAATATTCATAATAACCATGTAAATACACAATAACAAAAGCATTTTTAACTCGTCCTAGCACGAATTGAGAACAAATACTGTAGTAAATGCATGCGATTTACCTATTGCGTTAATGTACTATATAGTATACAACATTAAAAATATTTTTAACTGAAATACATGTGGACAAAATACATTGCATTTTTAATTCACGTTGTACGCTAGGTGTACTGATGTTACACGTCTTCAGTACACATTATACGCCCTATTTAAACACATTCTAACGCCAATAGAAGTCGCAGTAGCTACAAAAAATAAATATTTAATACATACCGTACTCATGTCAGGCAGATATTACTGTACCATAAATAAAACGTCATAATTATCATTCACAACGACTGCGATACCAAACGCACATGGTGCATGCTTGTTTTACTAAAATAACATGAGGAATGTCTGAAACAAAAGTTTTTACTTACTCAACTCGATGGCGGTTACAAATCCTTCGCCATGATGATGAATTTGTCCCCATTTGTAGTGGTGCATGAGTCGACATCTCTCCACATACATTGTACGCGTAACGTATTCGCTCCTATGTCAACGAAATTTAAGTAATAATTATCATCCACGAGAGTTCCAAATTAAAAAAAATGTTTATAAAACACACACTACATACACCACTAAAACGCAGTGAAGCACTTTTACTAGCAAGTATCATTTGTACGCACACTGTCAAATTCTCCCTTTATACGCACAGCTACCGCTACAAAAACACGTGTTATGAGCATGACTGTTTTTCTACTACTGAATTTGCTGCCTAAAGAACAGTTGCAGAACGTATTAGTGCTACTTTTCAATAGTTAACGCTAGGAACGCTAGTTCCACGTAAACACATATTGTGGCGAAGACGTAAAACATGGGAGTTGGACTTAGAATTTGGACGAAAAATAGCAAATTTGGAAGTAAATAAAGTACTATTTTATTTACATACGACTTCTTTTCATCGCTGTAGAAACATTTTTTATTACTAAACTTTATCTGTAACACGATGAGTAGCGATTCTTGATATTTACCCAATTTTTATAAATGTTATGGCTCAAAAACTGAAAATACAATGACATTTTCTTTTAACACTCCCCCTGAAACATTTCCTTAATTAGTTTTCAGGCCAAACTGGCCCCATCCTCCCTCCCTGTTCATCACCCTATACAATCGGACCAGCCTTTCCATTCTCCTATCCCTCAACGGTTTCCATTCAGATTCCTTCATCTTTGCACTAGGTGTAAAGTTCCTTTCCTTCTCACCAGCCTGACCCTGCCTCTTCCATTTATTCATCACCCACCTTGCTGCCTTCTCTACACCTTCTCCAGCTTTTTCACCTCCACATACGGAACCCACTCCACAGCAGCATATTCCAATCCTGGACAAACCGTTGTGCTATATGCATTTTCCTTCACTTCACAACTAATTTCCTTCAACACCCTCCCAAACAGTCTTAAAGCCCTTCGTCCCTTCTTAACCACTCTGTCCACCTGCTTTGTCCACCTTAGATCTGCCTGCATCACAACTCCTAAATACTTATATTTTGTAGTTTCCTCTAGAATCTTCTGCCCATTCCATCTGTATACCTCTCTACTCACCACTCTCTACCTAGTAAACTTCAAGTGGGTTTTACATACATTATTCTTTATTGTGTTCTCCGCTGTCCAAGACTAGGTTCGTACAACATATCAATATCCTCCTGCAAGTTGATTCCACTGCTACCTCTGTATGTAGTACATAGTCATCTGCAGTCTCATATTATCTGCTATCCTGAATCCTGTGTCATTCACCATTATAGTGAATAACATAGACCCCAACACACTTCACTGCGGCATTCCTGACGTAGCCTCTCCATCTTCGAACATTGCCTCCCTCACTTTCACTCTGTCTTCATCCCCTGCGAAATACCTTAATCCAGTCAACCACTCACTAAACCTTATGTCATTCCAGATATGGGGTTGTTCCCCGGATTTTTGCATGTGGGAATCATGCCGGATGATGCTATTGGTCGGCGGGTTTTCTCGGGGAACTCCTGTTTTCCCTGCACCTTCATTCCAGCAATCTCTAGTGTCCTCCGCCCCTTCAGTCCCCGCTGCTTCTACCTCATATCATCCCTCACCATGCTAAATACCTTGATGTTAAGCGCTGACCAATATCTCTCTCACCACACAGATTCAAAAATCCATACCCCAGTAAGAATTGTACCCAAATTGTGTTTGTAGAGACTAGAATGTCATCATAATTATTATACATTTATAATTTTTTCTATAAGCAATTTTGGAAATGCTGCTCTGTTTCAGTATATGTATTTTTCTCTGTTGTTGCAGATACCAGCAATGGGTTAATTTTACTCAGAACTCTAGTATCTTGGGTCCAAGAAAAACAGATCTGTACTTGTGTCATTTACATTTCTCGAAAGACCAGTATCGTGATCCAGATGGACAGCTCCTTATTTATAAAGCTGTTCCTACAATTCGTGTAGAAAAGGATTTGTGACTGGATAGTTCTATACCTGCAGGTAATAAACTTGAAAAGTCTGTTTTACAGCCGGTAGATAACACTTCCACAAACATCCCTGAAGTTGTTGATGATGGTGGGGCTTTGCCTTGTGTTGTCATTGAACCTGACAAAATTACAAGTGTGTGTAGATCTGTTGCATCACCTGAAGAAAACAGGAAAGACTCTGTCAGTCAAAACAAGAATACATCTGAACCTGATTATGCTGAAACATTTGTTCAGAATGATCACACTTATTCAAAGGTTAGTTTCTTAGAAACTAACATTCATCACCATGAACAGTTAACTGAGGAATTTCAGAGATGTGAAACTACACCTTCAAGGCACACATCCAACATTAGCACTAGTACCTCAATAAATGAACCATCTGTTTTAACATCTTCAACTCCACACCAGAAGTGCAAGCGCTCATTACATGTTTTTATTACTGTGACTTCAGAACACAATTATTGTGAGACAGCCAATTTTTTGGAAGGTGTATGTTCAATTCCAGGTATTTCACCTATTCCCAGTGAGACTGGTCATATCCTCAAGAAAAGAAGCAAATCTTTAAGTTCAATTTCTTGCACATCTATCAAAGAAATTACTCCACGAAAGAAGAAGCTTGTCAAGCTTATAAACCAAAAACAGTCTGCTTTAAATCGTATTAAAAGGAAATACAAGAAGCAAAGAAAACTGAAGTTAACACGTTTACAGGACATAACTAAAAACCCTGTTGCTGTGTTTCAGAATTTGTTTGGTTCACTGTCTCGTCCATGTGCAAATTTCCTTGCTTCACAAATTTTGTGCAGCAGGAAGAAACCTAGAGGAAGAAGGTGGACCAAAGCAGCAAAGTTTTGGCTTTAGCAGTATATAAACGGTCACCAAAAAGCTACAGACTCCTAAGCAAGTTTTTCAGTCTTCCTATGAAGAAAACTCTTGGTAAGGTGCTTGCCAATGTACCTCTCCTTCCTGGGTTAAATGACCATATCCTACAGTCAATGTCAAAAACCATCTCCAACATGGATGAAGGGGATCGTACATGCATCTTATTGTTTGAAGAATTATCTATACGTGAGCTCTTGCAGTACGACAGTAAAAGTGATACAATTTCTGGTTTCGAAGATCTAGGTGAAAAGGGTAGAAGTGACAGAGTAGGCAACCATGCAATGGTATTCATGGTTAAGGGACTCAATAAGAAGTGGAAACAGCCAGTAGCATTTTACATTTCTTCTGGAACTGTGACTTCACAAACATTGTCAGAGATTTTACAGTCTGTCCTTGAGGCATGTTATGCAGCAGGTCTAAATGTTGTAGCCACAGTGTGTGATATGGGCACGAACAACACTCGTGCTCTAAAACTTTTAGGGGCGTCTGAGGACAAGCTATATTTTCAGATTGGGAACCACACAGTCATTGCTCTGTTTGACATTCCACACCTTTTAAAGTGTTTAAGAAACCTGCTCTTTAAACATGATTTTGTTGTGAGAGTTAAGATTGGGGACAGAGTTGTTGATTTGAGAGCAATGTGGTCCGTAATCGAGAAAGCTTACTCCAATGATTGTGCACAGGCAATGTTCAGAACTCTGTATAAACTAACTTCCAAACACATTGAACCAAAAGGGCCTGTTGCAATGAAAGTCTGTGTTGCTGCCTAAGTTTTAAGCCACAAAGTAGCTTCTGCAATCAATACTCAGGTAGCAAGTGGTGAGTTCCTATTTTATTTTATTATTTTTTTACAATAGTATTAAGATTTGTAACATAGTGTTTTTAAGATGGCTGTGACTTGCATGCTATGGGAAAAGTTTCCATTTTTGTTAGAATAATTAAATTTCATTACAGAAACAGAAAAATGTTTCCAGGTTAACATCATTAGATATTGTCAACAAGTCATATTGCAGAGCTATAAAATTGCTTGAACGTAATCATTGTTTAAACACTTTGCTTCTTTTCATTATCTCCCTTTCCCCTGAAGATCCGTCTCTGTACCTTGTTCCCCAGCTGTGTTCATCCTTCCATCTGTCACCATCTTGAACTTCCTTACCAACCGCTCCACTTTCCTCCTTTCTCGCATCAACAATGTTTAGCTTCCATTGATGGTGCTAAACCTGTAGCTATCATAATTTGACGTAATCTCAGTATTTGTTGATTTTTAATCTCACTTGAAAAAAATATGTATGCCTCTCAGTGCACTTTAACTTCAAAATTAACCAGACCTCATGCAATGTCTCATGTCAGAGTCATTTTTTATGTACTATGCCTGAAAATTTTTGCTATGGAGAAATTGGTTATATACTGTCTCACTTAAGAATTCCATTATTTGACAGTTCTGAAGACTATCACGTGTACAAATTCCTACAGGAAAATACATTTAAATTAGGATAAATTGCACAGTTTCAGAGCCAGCCGAGTGTGTTTCAAATATCACTTTTAGCAGAGGAAAACACTACTTATTCCATGGAAACAGCTGTAAAAAGTAATGCCAGCACAACTGTCAAAAGTGGAATTCTTTATGAGACAGACCATACTCGGTATTAATAAACCTTTTAGCTCTCAAGTGTTGCATAGTCTACCCTATTTTGTTCTTCTGTGTTTAAAATTTGTTTTGCCTCCTAGGCTCTCTTGATACAACAGCTGTGGGCACATCACACTTTGTTGCTTTTTGTGACAAATTGACGCGAGCGGGGGTTGGTGATTAGATAGTGAATTGCCCGGTGCGCCAGCCCGTTATTGGAGAACGGGCACTCAGTCGGTAGATTCTTCTCTCGCAGGGCCGCGTGGCCGACGGCCGTGGCGTTACTTACGTGATCACCCCACTCGACGTCTGATTGGGTGTTGCGCAGAGGAATCTTATGGCGTTCCTCA
>PNEQ01013366.1:0-17754 GCA_003012365.1 Medauroidea extradentata
AGGGAAGAGAGAAGAGGACAACACAACCTCCCCGTCTGACTGTCTCTCCACGACTGAATGCCTCCCGCAGTGGTATGGGATTATATACAGGCCAGCGGAGTGGTGGGGAGCATTGCTTCGATGCCCTTCACCATATTTTAACAACATAAAACCCAAATGCAAGAATGACGATTTTCGACGCATGAACCGGCCCCTTAAACCCGCAAATCACAGACGTGATGTGTCGCAGTTATCCATGTACTGATTGGCGCAGTCAAATGAATAACGACTCTGCACGAAAGACTCTTGTCAATAGCCATGAAGTTGAGCTGCAGGTGTGCACGTAAGGCACTGAAACAAAGTGGGACAAAAATTGTTCACCAAAAATCCCTGTCCCTTTACTCGTGCGCTGTCTTGTAACCGTAAATAACATAGACTTACTGAAACTTTTGCTGTTTGGCTCGTAGTTTTAGGGGACCGCGGCTGGTGCAGTGGCTAATACTAAGGCGATACGCGTTCGATTCCGCAGGAGGGGGGGGAGACGTCAGTCCCGTATTTTCGCATGTGAGAATCTTTCCGGACGATGCAGCTGGTCAGCGGATTTTCGTGGGGATCTCCAGTTTTCCCCGCCCCTTCATTCCAGCGCTGTTCCATACTCACATCATGTCACCCCTCACCTGCGTTAAAAACCTAGATGTTAAGTGCTGACCAAAATCTCTTCACATCTAAGGTAGTTTTGAATTCCGACTATCAGTAAACACTGCCGAGAAAACAATAAACCAATATGGATCACATTTTTTTCACGCAGGGCTGGTGACACTTCGATCAACGTATTTTTTAGAGTAGTACATAATTAATTAGCTTAAACATTGTCAGTTGTTTAGCTGTGCTCTTAAAAAAGAATTTGCCACTTGCAATTTTTTATAAAATACAAATAACGTCAAAGATTTTTTCAGCTATGAATTAAAACCTTTGCGTAAATTAAGAAACCACTGAGAATTTGTGTGTGTGTTAGGATCTAAACGGTAGGTTCATTGTGAATTTTAAAACAGTCTCTCTCAAAAGAGTCTCTTACTTTAACGTTATCATAAAACTGCAAACACTGTAAGATTCATTGAATATATTACTATTGTGTTGTGGCTTTCAACCACTCTGTAGCGTTGCCAAGATTCGTAGCGTAGTTCATTTTGCTCCCAATAGTGAAACAAACTTGTGTTGGTGTGATGTGTGTTTTACCAAACGCGTACTAATTTTTTTTTACTACGATTTCGCGTTATGATCCGTTCCGATAACAACACTCTGTAAATTGAAATGTCTGAACAAATGACTATTTCACGGACATTTCTATACACAGCCATCGTTATGACTAGCGATTTACCTAATTGATTTCACCACATACGATTTGGCCTCACGTGTTTTATCTGTTGGCTTACCAGACTGGAACACAGATACTGTAAAAATGTATGCAAAGAAACAAGGTATAATAAAGATAAATATGTTTTATTACTAATATTTCAGCTTCACGGGATTTGTACTGAATTTGCGCGAACTCTTTATTTAGCTAATAGAAACACTCTAAGTCAAGAGAATCTTTCATGTCGGTGACTTTTCCAAAACAGCGTAGCATCATACGCTTTGCATGATTGAACGCAAGGAATATGTAACGTGGTATCGCTGTTTACTGTAAAACGAAAAAAGAAAACGTTTAGTAATAGTTTACTAGTAAATTGGGCACACGCTATTAACGGAAGAAGAAAATTGAAGATAAATGCGTTACATTAAAGCCTAGTAAATAATTACTACTTTCCACAATAAATCAGCATCCCTGTTCATTTCAATGTATAAAACGGTTCAGTGACTAATTGGCTGACTGACGAACGGACCAAATGACTGACTGACGGACTGACGGACGAACTAACTGACTGGCTGACTAACTGGCGTTACAATCATCCGTCTCGACCGTCAGTTACCCGTCCGTCAGTCACGTGACCTTCAGCCAATCGGAAGCATCCAATAATTCCATCGGCCCGGCCGTCGAAAGCTTGGCAAACTTTTGACGGATGACGGATGAAGCATCATTCTTTTAAATACGGCAACGATCGTTTCAACTGTTTTATTTTCGTAAGAAGACTGTAATATTGGTTTTTATTTAGTTATTATTTTTCTGGTGTAGTACTGCAAATTCATGGCATTAAAATACTATAGAATAATTTTGGGGCGCAAAAAAAATAGTAACAAATTAAAACGTGAATAAGTTGTTTAGTAAATGTCATGTTCGCAATATTTCTTCGTTGTGAAAAACAGCTTTTGCAATTATTAGCAGTCATAGATAATAAAAAATCTGTAAAAATTATTAAACCGTTAAGATGAAAAATTTACGTCAGCAGAAGTTTTCTGTTTGTACATTGGTAGCTTTGCAAATTAAAGTAATAACGACGAATAAATGACGAATTGTTGTGAATCGCTTGGGACCGTCGGCGTGCGGACGACTGACGGATGCAACAGATGATTGCAACTCCACCTTGACTGACACATAAAATGACAGCCAAAACCACTAAACCTACAAGCGTGACATTTTGAGTGTGGGTTGCTTTCAAGACGTAGGTACGTACTCATAAGGGATTATTAGAAAATCGAAACCCTTAGAAGAAAAGATGCTTTGGCGAGGACAAACTCAAGCTCTTCACGGAACACGCAGTCTACAATCCAACAACATATTCACAATTAAAGTGGAAAAATAAGAGAAATTACCTGTTCAGGATATCCTGGTAACCAAGACTCCAGACAGACTTCTGGGACATGATGTCTGCCACAAACCAACCCATCCCAAAAGGTACCTTAATTAATGGGACACCATCCATCGGCACAAAAGTAATCGGTATTTACATCCAGATTAACCAGGCAGCAATATCACTGACGAATCAAAGATTCGCGGAGCATTAAATATTATCCCAGCTCTACAGGCCAAATGATACAAGAAGAAATACTTGAAGAAACTCATTAGAAAGAAAGTAAATTCTGATAAAACTGAAAAATAATCTAAGCATTGCTTCTCTATCCATCATCCAAGGAGTATCCAACCAAATAAGCCAGTTGCTGAATAAACATAAAATTCAAACTACACGGAATCCTTTTCGGAAAATAAAAACCGTGGAAAATATAGTTTCATTCGAACTGGCAGGTGTGTTTAAGGTACCTTGTTCCTGTTGTTCGGTTTATTTAGGTCGAACTGGCAGAAGTATAACGACTGTTATCGAAGAACACATCCACGAATACAACTAAGATAACCGTAAGTCAGCAGTAACAGGGCATGCATCGACCACAAAACATGGTGTCGTGTTAAATCAGTTTGAATCTAAACATCAACAACTACAGTACAAGAACAGTGCCAAGAAGCTATCGAATTTTTAAACATCCATGCAATGCAAACAGATATGATTGGTGCAAGGTGAGTAAAACCTCTGTTAACTTTCCATTTATTTTTTATATTTTATTTTACCGCCCCATCTCGGAGAACAAGGTGATCCCCAATCTCCCAGCCGGTTTGGTACGACCTCCCGGACTAATAAGCGGTGCTCTAGGGAACAGAACTTGGGTGTTTTAGCCGCTAAGCTATAAGTTGCGGTCCCCGGTGAGCCAAGTGCTGTGATCTATACCGAAGGTGTGGCACGTGAGTCACGGAGACTTCTTCATTGTAATGATGTGGGGAAGTAGGAGAATCAACGTCAACACTGGAGAAAACCAGCTTGCTGCCTGTTGTAATACTGACGAACCCGACCCTGAAAGATAGGGAAAATTAGTTGTCGTTGTTCTTCTAAACTTGTTAAGGCGGTTCCCTATTTAGACTGCGTTTGTGTGTGTGTGAGGCAGAAAATCGATCAAGCGCAAGGTCGCCGCCGGCCGACGTGTGTAACGTAGTTTGACCTCTAAGTGCAAGCCACTCAACTGGCGCATAGATCTGTACTAGTATTCATTTTCCTATGGGACTTCAAGCGGTGACCATCCATATCATTTTATTTGTGAGAAGTATAGTTTAAAGTCCAACGCGTGCTTTTATTTGTGCGTTTTTAGATTCTGGTTTCTATAATCCCAGATACGGCAGTCTGAAAAAGCGGTTTTTAGCCATTTTGGGAGGCCCGAAAATCATATTTAAAACACGCGTAACGAATCTTTGAGCTTATGGGGTCATACACTGACGTCTGTGTTCTTTTCGTAGACGAACCATTTTGAAATGAATACTCGAAACTTGCAGCAACGCATTCCAAGCGCAGGTAGGGAACCCCCTTAATATTCACCTACTACGTCAAAGAAGGCTTGTGTAGTGGCCGTATTCAGTGACGAAGTAGTTACTTACGTCACCCAAGCATGTTGGGTGTTGACGAGGCCAGTGTTTTCGTCGAGTGAAGTGCAATTCCCTCGTTGTGGCAGACAGTACCTTCCGTAGCAAGCCAACCAGTCGAATCTGAGTTAATTCGTAGGAAAGTACCAGCACTGTAGCAGCAAGGTGCGATGAACAGTCAACTCCCATTCATGAGAGAGGCCCACCTCGCGAAGTTCAGATCACCAGGTCTTCCTACTTCAACAACTGCGCTGACACTTCTACGCCTTCCGCTTTATGGTCGGCAGGCTGATGATGGATCTCCTCAGCCACCCCAGCAAGCTAGGATCCCATATCCGCCAACGAGAGATGCGCCGTGTCGCAGATAACTCCACATGGCCACATCCCGCCACTAAGACACGTTGTTGCAGCCTGCCAGTCGAATCGCCACACTTCGCCACCTGTGCATATTACATAGTATGGTTTCTAGCAGACACGTTGCTTGGCAAGTGCACTGGCGAGATGTACAAAGTCCGGAGTCCAGCACGGAGGTCCATTTTTCATAAAACTTCTGTCAGGCCACAAAACATGTCGGACAACCACAACGATCAATCAGAAAATAAAGACAGCGATTGGCCTCATCAACAGTCAGTCAGAATGAGTTGTTTTTGATTGACTGCCCCAAGGGCCATTTGGAGGGTTCGAAGGTCTGCCTCTTTTCCAGGCCGCCTGGACTACCAATCGATGGCAGGACCCCTGAGACCATTTACATAATGGTAACTTACCAGTTTTTCGGTACAGTTTTCATGGTACTATTACCAGAAGAAATGCAATGTAACCAAACCACCACAGGGAGGTTTCCCTAATTCGTGAGAAGGCTTCGAACTTCAGTACCAGAAATAAGTTAAATATATTAATTGTGACCTTACCAGTGCTACATTTGCCACTTATTGCCGAAACTACACATGCCTGCTCTCTTTTGATTGCCTTGTGAACCCTGTGTACAGAACCTTCCTAAAGTTGTGAAGCTCGCAACTTGGTTTATCATGACACTGAGATACATGACGGCATATGGTTGGTTTACCCTTTAAGTATTTGCTCTCATTGAATAATGCGAACGTATAATTACTCAGTACAGTCACAACGTCGCAAAAATTCATAAACACTGTAAAAACATCCCTAAATAATAATGGAAGTTTATAACCCAGTCACAATATGGAAATCTTAACAGGTGATTCGCGATAAATTAGAATTTTTGAAGACCATATTGTCAAGGAATAAATGAACTATGAATTGTTGAGACAGTAGACGTTATCTTTTAATAAGGGTGGAAAATGTAGAGTTTTATTGTTACTTGAGTTTCTTTGCTTGTATTAAAATTGGTATTACCCTGTAAATTTTCTAAAAAAATAATAATTAATTTAATTAAAAGTGCTCGGTTCGTCCCGAACCACCTATACCATAATTGAACTTGTAGGCAAAAAAATTTTTAGTATTGTTACGGTATAAGTTTGGGAATACGAGAATTTATTTCACTGTTTCCTAAGAATATTTGGGAACACTACCATATCCGAATACGTGCGTATCAATACTCCTACACATGGAATTGATACATGTACGTGCAAGCAATATTGTACAACGTTACACGCATTAACACCAAATCTCGTTATAACTACGGAAAATAAACAAAAGTAAAAAAAAAAAGTTAGCCATTCAACGCTTTGTCAACGTGACTTTTTAAAACGGTAACTTAATAGCAGTGCGTGGTAAACTCATTGGCTAAATATACGTGGAAGTAACTTGTAGCACCGACTCCCCCGCTTTAATAACGAAGGCGGCGGGTAGAAGCATAATTTCCCGTCCAAAACTCCGCCCACGAGTATCTAGCAACGCAGGCAAATCAGCAACTCGCGGAACGATGCCTGCGCCCCCGCGGAAGAAGCGCCGCTAGTTTTACGTTGGTGTTTTATGAATAAAGTGGGAGGAGGGAGCGAAAATATGGGCGCGCGATCTTGGTCGATGACAGGTGAGGTGCGGATGGATTTATGGCTTCATCAGAGTACGCGGACCGGTGCTGGTGTTGATGGAGGAATTGATGGAAGGGTTGAAGCAGGGTGAGAAAGGATGGGGGGAGGGCAGGTAATGGAATCTACCCTCGGGCCCAAGACGGGAGAAGAGCGCCTAATTAGAAAAGCCGCAGCTAGGGTTGGGTTCGGAAGAGGGTTGGGTGCTGCACAAGATGAGGGGAATATGATTTGTGAGGTAATTGGGTGGGAAGGGGCAACCCTGCCACCACTCCTCCCTTTTCCACTAAGATCCGCGACCCTCTGTCACAACTTACCCGCCTCATTAATAATTAATAAAAGCGCGTGCCAATTCCTGTCGCCCGTGCGCCGAATTTATTGATAACGTGCGTCGTATCGCAGGCTGCGAGGTAGACAGCGTCGCCCTCTTCCCGTGAAGCGGGCCACTGAGGAAGAGATCAAGAACACTGCGAAAGACGGCGGAAGAGAAGGATAAAGACAGAAATAATGAGAGGGGGAGATAAAGAGAGAGCACGAAAGAGTCCGCGTCGGCCCGCTTTGGGAAACGAGATCTTCGGATGCCGGCCGGAGAATTTAATCAAGAAGTTTACGGGTGCTCTCAATTTCGCTGTTTCAAATCATAACTCAAGTTAATTGAATTTCAACAGCTATTATTATTGCTCGGGAGAGATTATTAAAATCATAACGGGAAGTAATTGTGGAGGGGATCATGAGGGTTCCAAATGAGAACCACAATTAGGAATTCAAGCCGACGGAAATGTAAAATAACAAGGACACGGACTCTTGGCTGCGCCTAGCACAGTGGAAATAAAGCTAATAAACCCTGCGTACAATTCACCTGTGAAGTTTTGCTAGCAAAGTTCTGATAGGCCTAATAATATTATTTGAGTGATACAAACATTATATCGATTAAATGAAAGGTGTATTGTTCGTTAAGTGAAGTACAAGTGAGGTTTACTTCAAATACTTCGGTTTTCGCATCTTGTAATAGCTAAATGTATATTAAGACATAATGCTTTGTGTACTTCAAGGCATGTTTAGTATTATTATTGATATTATTATTATTATTTCAATGTTTTATATGTAACTTAAGCATGTTTAACGGTCGTTTATTTACAAAAATTTTTATATTTACCATAAAAACTAACGATAATTTATCTGTAAAAGAAATCATTAATAACAATTCTACTTATTGAGTTGAGCAAACTCATCAAATAATCATAAACACGTTTTCTTAAGACATTATTTAATGTATGTATGTTTTAAGAAGCCATTCTAAAAACAAACCGTTATAGAAATTAATTTTTTAACTTTATGAGGGAAAATGTTACCCACTGGAATACGATCCTAATGAACCATTTGTGTAAATGAACTTTTGTGCCTTTAAATGCTGTGCAAGATAGTATGCTGGATGACAGATTTCTTTCTTGAAAAAATGGAGTTCAAAATGTTGGCATATATTAGTACCCAGTATTTTTCTCATTATTATTTTTATATCGATTACAATTAACGTATATACGTATCTCAAAGCAACTTTTTAATCTATAATTTACGTACCGCGCACTGGTAAGACAGTTCGTAGTATTACTTTATTTTTAATTTAATATTGTTTATATTGTAGACACTACTTTCTGTTGGATGACTTTGATGTTTTAATATTATTACATTCTATGGTTTTCACATTATTACGTGTCAAATACACAGTTATATTGTTTCATGTTATAATACACTGTACATCTAACATACTTGCTTAGTAATATGCTTCACATTAAACGAAAGATTTTTTAAGGTACTTAATGACGATTGATTTTTTTTTCGCATTCTTAAAAAAATTTTTGTAGACGAGAATTATGCATATTCATGCAAAATGTTTTTTTTTTGGCAAGATTGTTTTTAAGTACAACATGTCATTTATTTTCCAGTATTAATAATTTATTACATTAAAGGAAATCATTTTAATATTGATTTACACCCAAAACTATTAAATGTTGGTACGTTGATAAGACGAAAACGTTTGTCTGAGTTATTGCAACAGTTTGGAAAATATAACTATAAATATTAAGTTATTACAGTATTTCCACAGATCATCTTCAGTTTGCGTAATTTATCCTGCCCTGCGTTATTAATACACTTGTATTAATTGCACAGGCAGATTCATCGACGTTCTGTAAGTGAAAATATTTGGGTTACTTCACGGTCTCAAGTGAAATTTACATTCCCAATGAACATCGAATAGGTTCTTAGTAATTGTAGTATGATTTTTTAAAAATTAAACTCTATATTTAAGTTAATGTTAACGACAGGATAACTCTTGTGTTGTATATAATTATTTGTGGTTTAATGTGATTGTCGTAGTTACCATATCACAGCGATTAAGGAAAATACTACTAAATTTAATTAAAAGTTTGATGGGAGAATGTATTTTTCTTATCATTTGTAGACTTCTCATCGAGAGTTCATGTCATTTAACTGATTACTAAACCGAACATGTTACACAGTAGTTCTGTGAGAGTAATTTTTTACTAGTCGCATCTGGCTGCCGTATATTTACTCACACTTACTTCTTCGTGTATTGTTTACAGTACAGCGAAACTTATAAATATATTAATTAAAGAAAGGACACCTCACACTGATAAACCACTAAATTACATAAACTGTGTTATTTATATTATTATTATATTGTTATCATAAGAAATAAATTTGTATTAACTGTGGCGTGAAAGGTAATTTGAAGCGAAAAACTTATCTTCTTAAAGTGAATATTTTTTTAAGAGCGTCTTGTCAAAAGTATAACTGCAAAAAGTATAATTGCGGAACATGTTTAGTTGAGACGTTAACATTAGAGGATGATGAAATATGTATAGCATGTTTCCTACTTACAATTATAGGTTTATATGAAGACTGAAACGGTGACATTTAAGCGACTCTAATTGAACACATTTGTTTGTTCATATTTGCGGTCACTAAAATTAAACACGTAATATTTATTCATGTTTTTATCAATCGCCAGCAAAATGACACATGAAACATTGTTGACCTAAAGAGTTATATATATACACATATATACACATATACATACATATACATATATATCTTACTACCATCTTGTCTACCACCGAAACTAACGTAATCGTAAGAAAAATGTAATTATCAACTACCAAAGAACGCAGTTAACATAAATGCATAAACTCACGTGACAAGGAAAAAAAATTCTATAACCAACAAGGTGTCGAAAATGCACTAAATATATTTTTTCATTGCAGATCTTCGTCGTCGTTTTGTGTTCAGTTGGTTGAATAAAAGTACAGTGCTATAGTACCGGTTCGACCCTGATTGGATTTTGCTGTAGGTAGCCCATGTAGTTTTAAACCCATCACAGGTATATTTAGATACATGACCTTTAAAGTATATGTACACTGAAGTAGGCGCGATCTTGCGAATACGCGTCCTATATAGTCTCGATTGTATAGCTCTGTTTACACATATTTTTACCGGCAAAAAGTCACAATTGACTTTTACGAAACTTATTCTCTTAAACGTACTGGATCAAAATTTAGATATAAATGCTACGTTTTTTTTTTACCTGAAATATTTTTGAGAGTATCATTTTTTTTGTAAGTTGTCTCAGTATGTGCTACTTTCGTAACTAGTGGTCTCACTATGATCTGTGGTGAATAAATACACATACCACCTACCCACATACACACACACACACACACACATATATATATATATATATATATATATATATATATGATGTTAATGAAAGACTTTTAAAACATCGTGTAGACAAATAACTGACACTGGACAAGAAATTTGTAATAAGACACTTGGGGTCGCAATAGTCGAGAAACGCCTTAAAATTGGTGACCAATCGTTGAACATATGGTATCACAGATGCCCCACAACACTGTGTCAACTAACACTTCGCTGATGCTCAGGAAACGTACACAAACACTCTGCAGAAGACACCAGACTGGAACCCATTAAAGTGTGCGAGTAAATTGTAGAAATATTACAGTTTAAAAAGCTACACATAGTACACTAAAAATGTAAAAGAAAAAAAACCGACACATGAAACGATCCCTCAGAAAGTAAGAAAATAAGTAATATAAATAATTTTTCATCGTTTAATGCGTTGGGTGACAGGTAATAAAACATAGTAGGTAGAATAAATCAGCAAACTTGAAACAAAATATTTAACTGCAACAAAACAAATTGTGTGTGTTCAAATGTGACAATTCCAAAAGATAAGCAAAAATCTTAAATTACATTTTAAATTTATTTTGTTGATTGATGCGCCATTTTGTGGATTTGGTATCGTTGTTTTATTCTATTCTGTTTCGATTCATCAAAATGTAACTACCTATGTTTTACTTATTGCTCCCCCGACGCGTTTAAGAGTCAATAATAATATAATTTTTTTTTTCACGTGTTAACGTATCGATTTATGTGTCGGTGGGTTTTTTTACTTATTTTTATAAACAAAATAACTTTTTTTTCATAAGAACCTTTTTCTTCAAGTAGACAACGTACAATGCTCAAAAACAATTTTAAATAAAATTAATATTTTGGAAGCAATATTAGGGCCGTCAACCTTATTATTTTCATGAAGGGTATAGTTTTTGTGATAGTCTAGTTGTCGTTTAACAGTATGCGAAACAACATCGTTTATTTTTTAGTGCTTTCTATTATTTTGCAAATTAAAAATAAATAAAATATTAACCCTTCGTTTATAAAGTTGGTTTGCCGTGTATTTACCTAAAATAACTCCTGGAATTGAACACTGAGTTTTACTTCTTTTTGACGTAGGCCTGCTTGAAAACGCCATTCCGTGACGATATGTTGCATTACCATGAAACTAGATATGAATTAAACAATACAATTTAATGTAATATAATTTGTAATAATGAATACGGAAGCTTTAAAATAAACTGCCCAATTGCTAACCGGGCCAATTACCAGAATACATTTACGCAGTTTTACATCAACCGCCTCTTAAACTTTTGTTTAAAAATAACTATAGAGCATAAGTGCAAATTTTCAGAGTATATTTTTGTTTCAATACCACTTACATAGGTTAAACCGCTATATTTGTTTCCAATAGATTTATGCTTTTGTAAATTGGCTCTGACCAAAAAGCAAATTGCATAAAAACACGACCAGACTTTTTGCAACTCTGCTTATTCAATATTTGTGAAACCAAAATTATTTGTTTTATCGTTAATTTAGATTCACGTGCCTTTAAACTCATCGAAAAAGTAAAATTAAGGTGGCATGTTTATAATCATTCAAGATACATGTTGTGTTCGCTTTGAAAACTAGGCCTGGCATTAAATCTTGTCTTGTTAGGTGCTCGTTTAGTAATATTTGGAACCATTCCTCGTTTGAACCGTTGCAGCGGGATTGTGTGTGAATAACCGTTATGATCACAAACGTGAGTCCACGTTCCATTTCATACGTCATGTGCGGAACCGCTACCGCAAACGTGAACGTTCCTTTATTCAGTATGGCCAACCTCATATCTGATCCCTCACCCAACCGCAAACCTTAGCTCACGAGTAAGGTTAATTCTACTACGGGTTAGAAAGAAAACGTATTTTCTTATGTGAGAGTTTGGCACATGAAAATGTTTTGAAGTTTTGCCGCTAGTTGCGCTGCAATCGCTAAAGGCGTCTAATAAAACGCAATACAGTAGTAAAATTAATCTTAACTAGGCTTGGCAAGGTGAGAAGCCGTTTAATTTAATTTTGAAGTGGAAATCAAACCAATTTCGAATTTAAAATGTTCAACTTCTTTAAACTTAATTTAACGAAAATTCTGTGACTGGTCAGTTTATATCCCTCATCGATACCGGCGCAACAAGAGGCAAAAATTGGGCCTTGCCAAACTTTTTAGGTTAAAGTGGAGTCAAATTCCTTATAGTTCTGCAACCATTAATACTGTAAGTGCACAGCTCCATAAAAACTGCTGCAGGAACTGCCAAAATAATCCGAAGTGATTGATTTAAGTTTTATATAAAAGAGGAATGTGCATAATTTATTGTAGTGTAAAATAAACCTCCCGACATAGTTGTTTTATGTATAAATAAATTAATGAACAATGTAAATTTGAATTTCTGACCTAAAATTTAGTGGATTTCTAGTCTAGATGTGTTACAAAGATATTACATAAAAAAGTACTTCATCAAACATAGTTTTAAAACTATTAGCGATAACTGATAGTAACACAATACTCACATAACATGTTAGAAATGCATTACAAAGTTAATTTTATTTAAATCAACTACACTACAAATTAGGGCTTCAGACTCTGTTATATTAATTTTAAACCTGAAATCTGTGTCGGACACAAAAGTTTTTACGTACAGTTTAAGATATCGCTACCTTATTTATCGTAAATTAATAACATTGACGACAGCAGTTTGACACAGGGACAATTTCTGTCTGCCATAGTATAAAATTAACGATACCCACGGTTACCTATTTATACTCTTTTATGGGAATATAACATATTTAACTATTAAAAAAAAACAGATATCGTAAAACTGTATGTACTGGAAACTAATTTTAATATAGGCGGTTATGTAATATATCGCGAGGAAGGGCTGGTTAGGGCAACAATTCAGCTCGAGACGTTCAAACAGTAACCTGAATGAATTTTTTTAACGGCCACTAAGTCACGACTCCAAGAATTGTTTGCAGGCTTTTATAAGCATAACCTAATGATCGATACAAATTGGTTACGTGAATGAGCAAACCTACTTTACTACAACTGGTTACTTATTATAACCGCCGTACATAGATAGATTTCTTTCAAAACTAATAATTATAGGCACTGAAATTTAATATTTTGAAAACAATTAGGGTACATATTAAAAACACTCTTTCAACACATATTTACAAACATTTTACGAGTTATTGTCCCTTTCAAGATTTGAATAATAATATTTACAAAAACCGCATAAATATGAGATCGAGACTTTAATCAGTTAGCCAATCGGTAATTTGGTAACTTATCCATTAGTATTCCTCCGTGATTCGTTAAGAACCCTGGCCGTGTTTCGTACTCAGATTCTGTACGCTCTAAATTAAGAAATCAAATATATCCTTATTAAAATACTGTTGTGCATTTCGTAAGTTGTTATTGGAAAACCTATAACGTAGTCTAGTAAATTCAAATTGTTAGAGTTGGAAAAGAAGGTTTGGGGAGGGGCCTGTGAAAATACTTCACAGAAAGCGACGCTAGTATATTTATAACAAGAAATATAAAATCTCGTCTCTTAAATGTTTTTTATCGTGTAACTTCGAAATGTTGGACTAAAACATTCCTTAGTATTTTAAACTGAAACATTCCTTAATATTCATAGTTGGTAGATTTCTAGCGCATTGAAAATGTTCGGTCCTGTTAAATCGTTAAATTGTTATTTACGTTCAAAAATTTTTCCCCTAAATCAAACCATTAAGTTTGCCATATTTAAGAGTAATGCTATTTGTTGTTGGTTCATATTTTGAAACGTGTTGAATAATTAATTGTTTATATGACAGCTTTAATAATTGACATTTCAAGTGAATCAACAGAGAAAAAAATCAATAATTTACGTTCAAACAAAAACAGGGACCAGTAATTATTAAAAAAAGAAGAAGAAGAGATATTAGACTAATACCGTGAACGAATGTTGAAGTACTCCACAAAAAAAAAAACACGACAGCGTGAGTTTATTCGGATGGTATTTTGCGCTCAAAAATTGCGCTTCGAAATTTCAGCATTGTTAGTGGCTGATTAGCTTTATTACTGCACCCAGTCTGCTATTCATCTTTTGCTTTCTGCCATCCCATGACAGTTCGTAATTAGCTGTTGATCAATTTTTCATTCGGACGGCGAATTGCTGGCTTAGAAATATCCAGTAATTGGTTACTACTGATCACGTTCCGTGCGATGAATTTTTATCACTCCATGAAGAGCCGAACTCTAACTTGTTCATTTCACAAATATTGTTCGGCTGTTTACGTAAGCTGGAAGTCAAAGAAACATATATTTACACACAATTAAAATGTATTACAAACCAAAGAGTTTACTAAAACTATTTTAATACACAATTTGTTTCTCACTCCTAACTAAAGTGTTTTCCTTTAAAAATAGCAATAAATATAGTTTTATAGAAATAAAATTACAATGTAAAATTTAGTTTCTGATAGATATTTAATTAATTTTGTTTATTTTTAGTTAAATAAATTTAAATCCTACGAAATGTAAAAAAAATTAACACATTTTTCCTTGGTAGAATATAAGTGTTTAATGCTCGCTATTCCTTCTCCTTCGCGCACACCAGTATATAGCTGTCAGTAACGCATTTTTTGTTGGTATTGTAAATATAACAGCTATACAAAATTGTTCAAAGCCATGATTTCGGCAGGTAAGTCTTCTAATGCCTTCAAGTTTTGAACGTTTACATTCAAATATCTAACATTATATTGCATGTATGTGTGTGTGGATTACCGCTCTCCAATCACACTCAAAATTCTTCTCGACAGACACTTCAGCTTTAGTTTATAAAACACTGTATGATGACTAAAATTTTGAGCAAAGACCGGAAAAAATAGTGTAGTTTAACGTATTGCTAGAGTAGTAGTATTATTATTAGGAATTATTATCAGGGGATGCTATTAGGAGATCTAACCCTTTGTAACCCCGTTGCGAAAATTATATGAAAAATAACATTATAAAAGCAACGTAATATGTTTTAGAGTTCTTAACTTATGGCTTAAATTGTGCCCCACTATTTACGTCCATTAATCACTCTCTCACTCTACACACACTTTACGTGCATGCTAATTTGCTTCCTGAGCAATTAACGAAATAATGGCTAAACTAAGCAAAGAGGTAAGTCCGCTTCTACTTTGTTATCCTATTCTCCTCCGTATTTTCAGCTTCATAACGTCATTAACGCTAAACGGATTTACAGACTTTTCAAATTAATCAAGGAGCAGCAGAGTAAAACCGACAACGAATCGTTAAAATGCTCTGTCTCTCCGAAACCGTCTTTCAAATATTACCCTCAATAAAATTCCTTGCATAAGAGAATTTTTTTATTCCTCACACTTAATTTTTCTGTAAAGAAATAACTATGAAACAAAGTGAATTAGAATAGTTTTAATTCGCATTGTTTCTGTTCGTGATAAATCGAGTCCACATTTGGATTCCTGCTATCAGCACATAGTCTCACACGTGTTCAGTCAGCATTTTGGGGTTGTATTTGGCGCAGTTACTGAGTACCCGCCTCCCACCACGGCGATCCGAGTTCGATTTCTGACTGGGTCGCATGTGAGCATCGTGTCGGACGATGACGGTGGTCGGCTTTCTCAGGGATCTCCCGTTTTCCGTAGCCCTCACATTCCGGCACCACTGCATTGTTTGACCTAATCTCAACCCATCCTCCGAGGCAAACAGATATCCACGGGTGCCCAGTCATACGTCGGGTATCCTCCTCACACGATATTTATTCAGTCAACGTTTTCGACACTGCTTTGAGGACACTTATTCAGTCAACATATTTTGCACTAGTTTGAGGATATTTATTCAGTAAACATATTTGACACTACTTTGAAGATATTTATTCAGTCAACATATTTGACCCTACTGTGAGGATATTTATTCGGTCAACATATTTGACACTACTTTAAGGATATTTATTCAGTTAACATATTTGACACTACTATGATAATATTTATTCAGTCAACATATTTGACACTACTTTGAATATATTTATTCAGCCAACATATGATACACTACTTTGAGGATATTTATTAAGTCAACATAATATTTGACACTACTTTGAGGATATTTATTCAGTGAACATATTCGACACTACTTTGAGGACACTCTGCCCCTAACAATTCGTAATTTTATAACTGTACCAAACACTCTATAACTCTTACACATTGAATTAATAGTAAATTCCCACTAATATAATATTTTCCGGTTCCATAGTTTTCGTACAAGCCGACGTCAGTGTATTCGACAATTTTCGCTACTAACCTAAATCTATAACAATTAAAACTATATGATTGAAATAATTTAGAGTGAAAGTAAATGTATTAAGCTACAGAATGACACCATTGTTTTTTCGCGTATAAATGGTTTGCGTTTTATATAGGTTATATATATATATATATATACACTTCAATTTTTGTATAATTTTTAATAGGCCTACGTGCATTAAAAACTTTATTTTCATGAAATAATAACGGTGTCATTATACATTAACTTTTTCAGAAAATTATTTAATCCCTATAGTTTGGATAGTTTTTACTTTGAGTAAGTAGCAAAAATGTTCAAATCGCTATTTTGACGTGCGATTCTATAAAGACTATGGAACCGAAAAATATTTTTTTTTGTGGGAAATTACTATTAATGTCATGTGAAGGAGTTCAACAGTGTTTGGTACAATTATAAAAATTCGAACTCTTCAGTGCAGAGCAGTCTTAATGTTATACACGCTGACGCATGTGTAGCTCATGCACTAATTTACTGAGCTTATAAAAACCCTGCTACTGTAATATTTAACGCCAGACGTACTGTACATCAACCAATCATATTTGAGGCAATTAACTACAACGTTTTCAAGGGAACGTTGGCACAAAACATTTTCGCGATGTACCATCATCTCTCCACATGGGATATTTATTAACATGCATATAACGAGAGCAACATCAAAACAATCCGTATCACAATGCCGAATTCTATTCATTCAAACAAAATAATTAGTTATGAGTGACTGTTACATTCATCATCTAGTTACAAAAATTGTATCAGACAGATTACGCTGGTCATGTCGTGCACCATTTTATGCCAGCCTTAGCGTCACCAGTTTTATTTTTTGTACGTCCTACGGGGAAATTTACCTTAATAATGATGTTGAACTTGTAAAGAAAAAAATATTGTGAAACCTTTTCTTTCACTTTAATAAAGGCTGAGATTATATAGGAAAAACCAACCAATATCTCTATTACTAGAGCTACTGACCAAATGGAAACCAAACGCCTGTAGAAGTCATAAGAAGTATATTTAAACAGAATTCATATGATAGGAAATATAATGACTTCTACAGACAAGTCAGGCAACTAGATAAATAAATAAGCAGAAATTATGATAGTGTATGCATTTTCAAAAGGATGTGTTTCTACCGTGACCAAGGTGTTTAACTCGGGTATGAACCTGACCATCAATTAACTCACAAACCCGGGTTCTACTTGGTTTTCTGTGTTCTAGATGTTTCCATTTTTCTGTTTGTTCCCGGAACAACTTATAAACTTCTTAAACTCATTGCTAGCTCAAGTTTAGAAATCTCAGGTCGATCTTAGGTTTTGTTCATTTGAAGTGAATCACACCCGTTGCGATATAAGAAGAATT